>CAJNDV010006080.1:71407-90812 GCA_905221635.1 Symbiodinium sp. CCMP2456 | reverse complement strand
CCTCCCAACCCATCCAGCACGCCGCCAGGGTCGGCGGACCCAAACCCGAAAAGGAGACAGCGGGTGCGACAAACCTAAAACCCCTAAACGTCGGAAGTAGATGAGAAGTAGCAGCCTGAACATCGGGCAGTCAACTCAAAGGGCAAAAGGAGGGCTCCAAGCCCTGCCCTCCATCCCCATCCCCTTTTCGGGTTTGAGTCATCGTACATGCGCGACTCGTCGCGCAGCGATGCTTTTCGACTGCATCGGGAAACCGGTCTTTCGAGTACCTTTGTCCACCATGGACCATGTCGGACAACTCAAAACTAGACGTCCAGACGGGTTTGCAGCACATGGTGAGGCTATTGGAAGAGGCGGCGTTTAGCCGACCAGAGCCAGAATCCACGTGCGGAGATTAGCTTGTCCGGATGTCATGCAGGGGCCTCGTACTCGCAGCAAAGTACCAGGAATATCGGTCCTTGAATGTGTCTGTGATGTCAAGGTGGCGGCAGCATATGGCTGTCGGTTTATCATCAAGGTGCTGCCGCAGCATAGATCGCGGTCAGAGCAGATGTCTTGCAAACTGCATCGTGTGGCCTTCTGAGGCGCCACTAGCTGCTTACGACGAGGACACTGCTGCGAGCATTTGAAGAGGACCAACGAGTAGAGCACGTGACAGGAGCTTGAAGCAGACACTTTGGAACAGAGAGACATCTGGATTTGCAGCTGCGAGCTCAAACGCTTCTCAGAAGTTTCAGATTTCTGCTTGGGGCACAGAAGGTTTAAATGCAGCGGCTCTACAACAGCGATTGCTTGCAACCAGCAGTGCTCAGGCCTGTGAAAACATGTAAAGCTTTAAGAACATGGCTATGAAGAACACGCGGGGCCAGGTCAGTGCCGAGCGTTTTCTGCAAGCCAAAGGAGTGTGGCAGATGCTGCAAGACTGTGTCAGTGTGCGGCTCTCAGTTCTGGTGTCAGCTTCAACAGATGACGTGTCACCGAATCTCCCGAGGCCTCGGTGCCCAGAGATGATGCCGAGGCGAGGCTTAGCCGCCCTTTCCAGGATGAGCGAACCAAGCATTCTCCAGCAGGCCGTGTCCGTGGAATCCATGGCACTGAGATACACACGCGTGAGGCTTAGGCTGCTTAGGGCCTCAGGGGCGCTAGCAGCCGGTGGCACTCCGTGGCTGAAGTTCGACCTGAGGCTTCGGTGGTGCCCTGCTTCACTTTGCTGGAGAAGCTCAGGAGCCACGACAGGCAAGGCCTTCCCAAAGCATGAGAAAGAAGAGACGCTCGAGTCGAGTGTGCTTGAGCTCAGTGCTTACATATTCGCTCTCCGACGAACCAAAGCGCCAAGACAGAGACTTGTCCGGCTCCAGGTCATGTGGCTCTTGCTGTGTTTCCAAAGCTCCAGAAATCTCCAAAAGTGATGGTGAGCCATGATCGCCCAACAAACGACATGCAGAGGGTCATCAGTTGTAGGACAGCTCCGAGGGTTGGGACACGAGTGTTCCTACGCTCCTTTGACTTGACCCCTCAGCGGCTTGCAGTGTACTGTGACCGGACATGCTTGCCGTCAGTTTTCGCATACCTGCCCTTCTGAAGCGCAGGGCGCAACACTGTCCGGAATCTTCATTTCATGCCAGAGTCATGCCATTGAAGTCGCACCGTGAATTTTTCACTCTGACTGGACGGTCGTTGAGGCTCCTGTTAGTGGGTCGTCATCTTTCTCATGTTCCCCCTGTCGCCTATGATGTTTGCATGAAAGTTGAATACATGGTGAGCACAAAACTGAGCGAGTATGCCTCATCTACAGTCTACAGCCTAACGGACAGGTCGTGCCAACACTGACAGGGGCTCTCGACAATCGGTTCATCTCAGCGTTCAAGAAACCAGCTGCCACATTCAGTTCTGTGAGAGGGTGAGCTCCAACAAATCTTCGGTCATCGGCTGTCACTAGCAAGTTGTACAGACGTTCATCGCATCATTTACAGCACAGAGTTCACAGCGGTAGTGATGCTTGACACGTGGTCTGTCTGAGCATGCCGTCATGCTGTTGTACTGTAGCTCTGCAGAACCAGGAGATGCAGTAATCTTCGTGAGCTAAGTAAACCCGTTCGGATGGCTGGCTAGTTCAAAAATTTGGTGGTGGCATGGCACTTATTCTGTGCTGGCTCCCCTGATATAGTCCATGATCTGTGCTCACTTGAGCCTCATCACGAAGACTGTGGCTCCAGATGGCATCATGTTAGTTGCCCGAGAAGATCCGCAAAACTCAAACGCGACAGCAAGCGCAAAGGCAAGGAAGCTTGCCAGTGAAGGCATAGCCCACAGTCACACCACAGCCACAGGAGCTTCACCCTCAATTCCGCAGGAAGAGGAGATCTTGTGCAAAACATCCAAGCAACCATCCTCAGTTTTGCACCGTCTGCCGATCAGACTTTGCTCACTGCCAGGGTCGCCTGGTTGTAGCTGGCCGACGAGTGCGAAACAGCTTCTTGGGGAGTCGCTGCGTTCTCAGTTCGGCAATGGCTGGTACTGGATGCCCAACTGAAGCTAAATACGTTCAGGTCACCCAGAAGCAAACCTGATTTCCGACACCGTCAGCGGGGCACCAGCTTCAGAGTTTCTCTTTGTTATGTTCCCTCTCTTCTTTATCCTTCTCTTTCCCTCTCTGTCTCTTTCTCCACCTGTCTTTCTTTCTGTCTTTCTTTCTTAGCTATTTCTTTCGTTCTTTCTTTATTTCTTTCTCTGTCTTTTTTCTTTTTCTACATGAGCTCAGAAGGAACTTCATCAATCTAGCATGAGGCCGGAACGGAGTCTTGGCTCGTTCTGTTGAGTTCCAGGCGTGGGCTGCTTTGTCCAGTGGATGCTTCTTGACTACGGTGTCTTCGCATCACTTGATTGGATTAAGCTGTGAGTCGTCAAGCCGTGACCAGAAGCTGACGATCGGAGCCATAAATCAGGGCGATTTCGGAGACAGCTGGCGAGTCGCAGCAAGTCCTCGGGGCTGCAAACTCAGTTGAGGTTTTCAGATCAGCCCGGCGACATGCCTGGCTCGTTTGAGTAGAAGAGAAGTGGTACGAGATATGGGCGCGAATGAGGCCGTGGTGCTGGAACCTCCGAGGGACACACCCTTGCAATTTGAGGCACGGAATCCTGCACCACTCAGACAGAGCAAGCACACCACACGTTCACAGGTCATTGTCAAGTGCTGCGTATTTTGAACGATTTTGCTGCTTGATTCATTTTATTGAGGCTCTGTACGCCTTTCATGATCCGCTGGATTCGTCGGAGCCTGTAGCCAGCCTCCCATTGCTGTACTGCGAGGCCCAGTGGCCCATGCACTTAAAGCCGCAAAGCTCGTTTGCTTGGAAACTTGTTACAGGTAGGCGATATCGCGCAGTGCAAGCACGGAAGTGGTTGGTCTCTCTGCATCTATGAGGCCCATCTCAGGTCTGCGATGAGAGATAGAGAGCATCTAGTACTGGTTGAGGTAGACGAGGCATGCAACCTGCCAAGTGGGGCTTCTTGGCTGATCACGGTTGAGACTCGCAGATACCTCAGCAGAGCTATGCAGTACCGTCAAATGGAGCTCTTGACTCTGCACAGATGCGATCAGAAGGGTGATGCACATCAGGTGAGGAATGTGAGCTCTGGTGTCAAGCTGTAAAAGCTGCTCGATGGGCTGTGAGAAGCTTAGAAAAGGGGAGTCGTGCGTGGCAGTGCGTGGTGACGTTACTTGAAGCCTTGAAGCTTTGACACCAAGGCTCGGGCACAAGCGAAGGGCAAGAAGCGTGCCGCCGAAGAGGCTACGCATGGCAATGGACGTCATGCGTTGAATCATGCCGTATGGGAGCAAGCGGCGCGTCGGGAATCTGCGGCTCTGCGAGGCTCTTGACAGCTTTGACAGGAGCCCGGTTGAGTGGTGTCAGGCCAGCGGAGCTACTCATCTCTGCCCTCGCTGATTAGCTTTTTTGCCGTTTCTTTCATCCGAAGAGACTCAGAAGTCCAGGCTGCCGCCCGGCGGTTAAAGCAGGTGTCGGGATATGCACCGCGCGCCTCTGAGTAGGATGGGCGGGTTGGGCGGATTCCCTTCGCGGCTGCGCACATTCCGAGGCCCCCTCCAACGCTCTCGGCAGCAAGCAGGCTGCGGGCATGGGCATCTCCAAGGACCCTGGACGAGGGTGCTCTTAGGCTTGCGAGCTGCAAGAAGTGCGGAGGACGGCACGCTTGTCCTTGTCCTTGGGTGCACCAGGCAGAGCTGAAGAGGCTTGTGAAGAGTTTGAGAGAATTGCATGGCGAGGTGAAGGCTCCGCCGTGCAAGCCTGAAGCTGCGAAGGCGGTGCTCCATGTCCTTCGCAGATCGGACTTGTGCCAAAGGTGTCCCTGTCGTCGACCACGGTCGCCCCAAACTCAGTTTTGCTCCGATTGAAGTGCGCAGAGCGCAGACTGCTGACGGCATGCAGTCGCATTCTTTCATACTCGTTGATGGCGGTGGCACTTGACTCGTCGAGGCCGGGTCGTGGCTGTCCGGTGCTCCCAGTGCCGGTGCTGGAGGGGTGGATGCCGCAACGGAAGCCACCCGCCGGGTCCTGGCAGCCTGCGAGGCCCGAGGCAGTCCAAAATCGCTGGGGCCATTTTGATCCGTTGCGTGCACTGCACCCCGAGGACGTTTGCCTGGAAGCCGAAGGACCCTCAGAGCCACCGCGCGGCCTGTGAAACGCCAAGTGGTTGCGCAGGCTTACTGGAAGCTGCTTTGGCCAAGCGGCCTTTCCGCCAGGTAGCGGACGTTTGTGTACCTCTGCTTTCCGTGTCTTGCGGATGTTGCTTGTCACAGGATGCTGCAGGAGCCGACTTGAACTCAGAAGAGGGCAGCGCCTCGTACAGCCGGAGGGGGGGATGATGTGAATGAGGCTCTCCGGTGTGCTTTAGTTCCGGCTGTGGCGACAGTTGGCCGTTGCGGGGCGCCCGAAGTTCTTGTCTGGTGAACTGGGTTCCAAGGTTGCGAGATAGTGCGTGCAGTTTCCGGAGTCGAAAATTCAGACCTGGTTGCAGAATCCGGCCCATTTTGGTGCCTTTGGCCGAGCTGCGCGTTGGGGAGTCCCGGCCTGGACCCTCGTCACTGTCATGGCGGACCACTTCTGATGCTCCAGATGCTGGCTCCCAGTCGGGCGGTGACATGTTGGGAAGCTTCAAAGCCTGTTTGCCCGGATCCTTGCCACCACAGCTAAACCGATTTGCAGCCCGCCGTGTCTAATCCATGCCTTGCCCGCCCTCGCTTTCGTCCTCCGCCTTGTGGAGCTGAAGAATTACGTTCATTTGGTAAAGGGTGTTCTCCTTGTTTTGCTGGTGGTTGGCGCAGCCTCCGCTGATCCAGGCTGGACGCGCTGGAACACTGACTTGCCTTTGTCGGACGCCAGGAACCTCCTCCGATGGCTGGAGGCCCGAAAACAGCTCGAGCTCTGGGTCTTTCCTGAAGGGAGTCGGAGAGAGGCTTCTGAAAGAGAGAGAGAGAGAGAGAGAGTTGTTGGGGGTCAATGACAAAGTCGGGGAGCTGGGACTACAGAAGGGCAGGGGCCTGAGATCTGTAACGCAACTAGGGGTAGACTTGCTGCGCTTGTATATCTTGTATTGTCTCCTTACTCAGTGCTGGAGGCTCGTAAAGGGGGACCCCAGTTAGAGAAAAATCAAGTTGAGTGCAGCCTGGGGGGCGTCCGGCATCTAGAGGTAGGCTTGCTTGAAGCGTCATGTGTCGTGCCCGAGTGCTAAAGGTCCACTGTAAAAGGCCCACTCCACTTGCAGAATGCCTCGGGGGTCGAACTGGGGAATAGCATGCTCGCCTACTTCTCTCCGCCCCAAAACATGTCGACCCCCGAACAATACTAGCCACTAGTTTCACGAACTTCCGGGGGGCAGCACTCGGGGAACTCAAGCCGGGGTTATTTGACCTGTTGTATGATGAAGTAGTGGGGGAGCCTTCCAAGAGTGCAGTTCTCAACAGACCCCAAACAGAGGGGCACAGTGCCCAAAAACATTGGGGCTATACCACGGTGGTTGAAACGTGAGCCCCCAACGACATGCACAGGGGCGCGGGGATGAGGCCTGGGGGTTGCTAGTCTACAGGGTCGGGGGCTCACAACACAACCGCTCGGGGCAAACTTCGTCTTCTTCTGCCTCGGTCAGTGACGACCCCAAAGCCGGCCACTCAATAGTAAAAAGAGTGGTCGGGCGGGCCAAAGGCCTGAGGGTCCCGCTGCGGACCCCTACGCCCGGCAGAAGGAAAGAGAGAGAGAGAGAGAGTGTAGCCATTTTGGCTCAAGGTGCCTACATCTTCGACTCCATCATCCAGTTCGTCGAGCGTCTCAAGCGGGTCGGTGGGGGGGAAACACTCCGACTGTGCCCCGGAGTGTGGATCCTCCCAGGGCTTTTCAAAACCTGTGACTTACAGGTGAGCGCTCGCGTGCGAGGGAGTGGGGGGGAAGTCCCTGCTTCCTCTGGCCTGCTAGAGAGAAAGAGAGAGAGAGAGAGAGAGAGAGAGGGGCGGGCCGATGGCCTGAGGGTCCTCGACGGACCCCTACGCCCGGCAGAAAGAAAGAAAGAGAGAGGAGCGTTTGCCCCCTGCTTTGTAGGCGCGACGGCAAGCCGCCTGCAGCCTGGGCCTGGCACCTCCGGCACGGCACGGGCAGGGGCAGCAGCCGTCGCGCTTCGCATCTGCTTGCGTCGTTGACGCGGTCCTGCGTCGTGGCAGGTTTGCGGCCCGCTGCAGACGCCTTTGGCAGGCTTGTCTTCAGAATTAAGCTTGCGGATGGGCGATCGCCTCAGCTCCGAGGCGTGAGAAAGCGCCGCTACTTGTAGCTTTGAAGAGCTTCAGAAGTAAAGCTGGGCGAGTCCATTTAAGGAGCCCACGTTCGGCGTTTAGCCACACAGCTCCTCGTCTCCGAGCTGGGTGAGTCTCGCGCTCAGCCTTCTCATAGCTAGCAGAGTCGGGTATCAATCTCACTGTATCTTACTTCACAACATTTCTTGGTGTCTGGCGTGGTCGATGCCAGCGAATTTCACGGCGGCGCTGATGTAATTCAGGATTTACAACGAAAAGGGTCGGTAACGTCGTGCTTGGATCCTCCATCCCACGTATAATGGCTCGTGGCCCTCAACTTTGTGTTGAATACTGTGACCCCCGCATCTACGTTGACCTTGCAGATTGAGCGGAATTTCAGGGCTGGAACGACTCATCTTGTTGGACTACGTGATTGAGATTGAGCCTCGATACTCTGGTTTCCCCCCCTTCTGCCGGGTCGCCAGCAGACCAGCTGAGATTGGCCCAGGCGCCTACGGCACGGCCCCGGCAATGCACAGCCTCCGAAGATCTCACGCGCGCGGCGGCCTCAATTATGTTTTTTTCTTGCTTTCACGTTCTGCCTCCTGCGAGCAAGGCCCAGCTTGGACAAAAACTCGATGTTGCAGCCTCTGGGCCTCTGGGTTGCTGCTTTGAGGGCTGAAGGGCATCTTGGGTTGTCTGCAGGTCACAGTGCAACGTGAAGGCGATCACCAGTTGCCTGCCACGCTCCCAGTGAAACTGTACTGAACTGTACTTCTTTGAAGTTGCTTCGAGAGCACGCAAGGCCTGTGGATTTTTTCACCTTTGTGAACTCCTGCTTGCTGGTGATCGCCCAAGCCCAACAATTAACAAGGCCGAGAGAGCTTGAGCCTGAGTACCAGGACAAAGAGCCAGGCCATCCAGGATGGCGCCTGTGTTCCCTTCGTGGATGCCTTAAAAGCAACTAACTTGAAAGGCTTTCTCTGCGCAGAGAAATGTCGCCTAGAAGCCGAGGTGTGGCGAAGTTTGTCATAAAGGAGGTCCAGGCCCGGTGACACTGCCAAGCAGATCAGCTGTGACGGGTGCCGGGTAGTATTCCGCATTTGTGGGCCCTACCTGGCTTGGAATTGATGGAAGCGAAAGGCTTGTGCTGGCGATTCTCGCCCCAACCCGCATACTTTGCAAACTCACACGTGGACAAGACAGGAATCCCTTTCCTTTGGGTCTCTTCTTCGGGCCTTGCTCCGCCTCTTGGAGGATCTCGGTGTTCCTGTCCACACCGGACGGCTTCGTCAAAGAGCCTAGGTCTTAACAGGGTTCAGGCTTTGAAAGAAGGAACATCGACAAAGAATTTCCGTCTGCAATTGTGGCGTCGCGCTTCGAGCAACTGCTGCCCGAAGGAACTAAGATGGTAGGCAGTCTACCAGTCTACCATTGCAACATGGAGGCTTCACGATGGGGAAATGTGGGATCTGTGGTTTCCAAAGTGGAATATGGGCTCAAGACCAGTGCACGTCTTGCCACCTGTGTCCTCGCACCTCTGGATTGGGCAGAGGCCCATTTGACAGACTGTCGCAAAGCATGCCAAGTAGAGCAGCCACAGCTGCACACGAAACTAAATTGCTGGGTATCCCCTAGACCCTTAGAGCCTCTGGAGCCAGCCGAGAGACAGCAAGTCAAATCCCCATCCATCTTAATTATTCGGTGGTGGCTGTTGCCATTAGCCTACACTTTTCGCCGTCTTGGGCGGCATGCGGTGCTGCTGCGCTACATTGCATGGGGGCCTGAGCATCTGCGAGCATCTGCGTATTTGGATGAGATCCGTCTCAAGTGCCGTTGATGTCAAGATCTGGCCACCACACTGCTTCAAAAACAGCGTGCATTCACCCTCGGGTCTTTTATTTCTTGATCTCACTGATGATCGTGTGTGCGTTGGATGAGTTGAAATCTCGGGTACCCGGGTGAGCATCATTGAAGAAAGGCGTTTAAACAGGCACATCCGATGCTCTCAACCCGCTTGGGCTGTTCGGCAGTTCGGCAAGTTCCCTTTTTTGGTTTACACCACGGGCTGCGGTCTGGTGGCCAAGTTCTCCTGCAGAATTCTCAATTCGGAGGACTGGGGACCAAGAGGCCTTACAAAGACTGCAGTTCTTGGATTTCAACCGGTCGATCGGTACTCGCACCATAATTATCCATCAAAGCTTGGACTTTGAGAATTGGGTTTGAAGGTCACGCCCGGCATGAGTGTTTCGTCTACGAAAGTTGGACTGCATGGGCGAACCATGCAAGTGAGCTGGAATGCAGCAGTGAGAAAGCAGAAGTCGCAAACCAACAAGTTTTGCAAGCCCGCATCTGGCGAGCGACATTCGTATGCGGCGTGCGCGAGGGCGGGCTGCAAGACGGCAACAACGTCCCCATACTACCGAGCCTCGAAGCTGTTGGATCCGCGCTTCTGTCAGGAAAGTCTGCGAGGTTGGCTGTGGGCCACACTGCCTGAGGCACACCGGTCAGCGCAATTTATGGCTTCGTGTTTGGCTGTCCACGGTTGCTCGATAAGCATCAAGGTGAGGTCTCAGCATCGAGAAACCCTCCTTCGCCGATGGTTTTGGTCTCAGATCCGCTGGACAGGGTGAATGTGCATTGCGGATTTTCTGGATGTGCCTGAACAGGTTTTGGGGTGTATCGTCGCTTGCAAATGCAGCATCAAGCTCAGAAGTCGCAGTGCACCAGCTGCAGAGCTTGCCCCAGTTCGCTTAAGTTTGCATGCCACAACTCTCTTTCCCGCTGTGAAACTGCGGAGCTGGCAGATGCCGGTCTTCAAGCAGCACTGTGAGGACATTGCTGTCAGGCTCTTGATGTGCGATCCAAGATTCTTGGGCCAGATCGTTACTGCAGTGTCGCCTGGGCCAAGGCCCACTGTCGGATGCAAACACGCTACGATACCGAGGGGGATCTCCAGGACGAATAAAAAACCCTGAAGCCTCAGCGACACTCGTACTCGTATCATGGCAGGAGTCCCAGGAGGAGACCAGGCAGTGATATGCATCATGCCCGCATCGCCTGCCCGGCCCGGTGTCAAAGCGCTTCGCAGGTCGGAGTCGAGTCCGTCGAGTCCCGTTCCCCGCGAGCCTGGAGCTCAGGAGGCTCAGCCTGCGTGGCGTGGCTCTTGGCGCGAGCGCGCCTCGGTCTGAGGTGGCGCTTGGACCGTGAGGAGCAGGACTTCGAAGGTATCCTGGAGGCCAGGCCGTGGCCGATTTGTGAAAACTCTCGTCCTCCAGAGTCCAGGCCCTCCTGTGGGCAGCTTGCGACGTCGCTTCGACTCGATGGCGCGGGCCTGCGCCGAAGAAAGCCCCCATCGGCGAAAGCCTGAAACGCCAAGGCGGCGGCAGGTCCTGAGCCCGAACACGGAGCCTCAAGGCAGAGCTCGCACTGCTCATCGAATCACGGAATCGAGCGAGTCTTGCAATGACATCTAGGTAGCCGTGTGCAGGCTACTCACTGGTGCCCTCCCTGAACCAGTTGCTGAGCCCAAACCTTCAAGTTCTGCGAGAGTGGCTGGTCTGCCTGGCAAGTTGGGGGCTGTTCCCTCTTTGCCACCCGACGTTACCCTCCAACTTGCAGGACACGAGCCTCTTCGAACTACTCCTCTCGAAGATCTTCCTGGCCAATGCCTGAGCCGCCCGGGGTTCTTTGGACTTGTCGCTGTCGGGCTGACCCAAGATGACCCAAGGTGTGCATGGGGACTTACGTGGTGAAGCTCTCCTGCGGATCCTGGTTGCAGGATCGGAGCGAGTGCAAGCGTGAGCAGGTCCCAGAGCGCAGTTCCTGCCTCGCTGAGGCCATTCGCACCCGAGATGAGCAAATCCACGCATTGTCGGAGGACCGCCGCGGCCCGCGGCTTGTTGGGAACTTCTGATGGGAAGTTGGTGATACTGATACAAGCCGCAGCGCAGGAAGCAGTTGCGTTGTGCAGCTACTTCGCGGGCTTGTCGCACAAGCCTCGCGAACGGCCTACTACTATTCCAGCACTTGTAGTTTTCGCAAGTACAGTGCCTACGACAGAGGTGGTGCAACAGAAGATGTCGGATTATGGGAGCCAGGGCGAGCCGGCACCACAGATTCAAAAAGCGTTCCAACAGAGCCTCCTGGTTTCGCATGCTGTCCTAAGACTCTAAGGTTCTGAATGTTCTACATACAGTCCTACTGTCGCCGGCGGCCAATGCCAGGCAAGTAAAGCATCAAAGTCTAAAGCACTGACTTCTTTGCGCCTCCTCCGGTCCGGTGCGGTCCGGTCCTTCCTGGCAGGTCGCGCAGCCCAGCCCAGCCTCGGCAAGCGGCGCAGCGGAGACCGAGCCAGCCTCAGCCGCCGTCCAAAGTGCTCCCAATTTTCAGCAGTCCTACAGACTAAGGCCACTTCCGGCAGACTGGAAGAGCCCATTAGGTCGGACCAAAGAGGGATGACACAGTCTGAATACACAGTTCTCCATGATCAGGTTTCGAGGACGGACTCAGCAAACTGGTGTCGGCAGAGGGCTCGGCCACTCGAGAGACCCTGTTGGAACCTGGCGATGGAAATTGTCTGCGAATGTCGAACAAATATCAATCCACGATGAGGTGCTGTCAGACAGCCCGTTGCCTTTGGAGGACGTCTGGCTCTCGGCTGATCCATTGGACCGGCAAAGCTTAACTTGCTCATGCTCAAGGTGCTAACCTGGTTTTCCGACATCGGCCCGCCTGGGGCAAAACCTTTCGAGGATCTGGGCCATTTAGATCTTTCTCGATTCAAAGTTCTCGGTGTATGTGTGGAAAGCCGTGGGGTTGATGCAGCAAGTTGGTGAAGCTGAACTGCGATGCTCATCTTGCGGGACAGGCAGCTCGAAACATGGGCTTCAGGCAGAAACCCGGTTTCGCAAGTTTTCGCAAAGAGTTAAGGCCCGGACGATGCATGATCTAGGTCTTCAAGGTCCTTTTCGGAACTTCGGGAACCAGTTCCTCTGATGGAAAGTACAACGATGTCGGACTTTCGTGTCACCCGTTCCCCGGCCAGGAGCTCCCGCAGCCGGTTCCGGCAGGAGCGCTCTACCAAGCTGCTGAGGAAGTCAGGTGGGACACCGGGGTTTCTACAATCAGCTCATGGTCAGCCTACGAAATATCATGACGCCGCCCTACCTGCAGCTGTGTGCCATTGGTACAGACCACGAGAGTTATCGCAATCAATGGTGGGATCTTTTGCTTGTTGGGCCGACCTGGCACCTCCGAACTGTTAGGCGGTCCCCCGCCTGAAACACTTCGTGCCTCAAGCCTGCCAAGTTAGGCGGCTTTCACGACGAAGGGTAGTGAAACGGCTCACAGTAGGGCTGCCTGCACGACCACGATGCGCAGGTCTTCTTGCACACGTGCGCTGACTTCTAGTGACTAGTGACTAGTGCTTTTCTTGAGCGATTCAGCTTGTCGACGGGACACCGAAGGCCTTGTAGTACTTAGAGATCTCCTCTTGCTTCGTGAAGGCTTCGGAGTCGCTCCTCTTCAATGCTAAGCTATAGCGGATCTCGAGTTGGTGATGCACGCCGGATATCTGTGCAATGGGCTGAGTTTCCTGCAGTGCGTGAGCACCGATGCTGCGACGTAACCGTGTTCTTGTCGACGTGTTTGCAGGGAAAGCATTGACATGTGTGAAACTCGGCCTCGGCCTGATGGCTGGTGCACACCGGGTGCTCATTGCTTTTTGACACGTGCACTCTGCGTGCACTGAGGTCCACCGGTGGGCTCTCCCTCTTTGGGCAGGTGCAGTGGCTCAGCTTTCCTAAAGCTATGCTGCTCCTGCTCAACACGCAAGGCCGGCAGACGGGATTCATCGAACTACACCTCGCCGGGAACGTCCTTGTTTAACACTTGGAATAGATTCGGGCAGGGCAGGCATGTTAAAAGTGCGATGCGATGCCAAGGTTGATGACCAGCTCGGAGGCCTTCGCGCAGAACTTCGCAGTGCCTGCGCTTCTGCCTTGTGCCCTTTCTGCACCTTCAGGCAGCAGCTCAGGCTGTTGCACAGGCATGTGCCAGCAACAGCCAGGCGATTGGACTGGCATCCGAAGGCTAGTGAGCGAAACGGTTCGACAGCGTTTCAGTGCTTAAGCGCGGCTGGAAGGCGCCGTGTGCGACCTGCGGATAGAGCAGGCACGCTGCCTATGCTTTCTTGGTTCCAGGCCGCGTGCCTTCAATGCTGAAATGGTGCAGGATGGTGCCTATGGCGCCTTCTGTGAAGTATCTGTTAGCGTCGAGGCGAGGACTGCCCCCGCAACCCATGCCTTCTTCAAAGTTGGAATGCATGATTTTGCCACATACAAAGTGCTTCCTGAGAAGTCAGAACACATGCCAACTGATCCATCTCACCGAGTGTGCAGCATCAGCCTCATGAGCATAATCGACACTGTCAGCACCAGCACCGCCGGTGCCGTGAGCCCCATCAGCTTCATGAGCACAATCGGCAACAGCCGCAGCAGCAAACCAAAAGCTTGATCCTTCCGAGGCCCTCAAAGGCCTGAGGTCACGCTTGGCAGCACTCCCGCCTGTCACATCTGGAAACCTCATCTACTTCTGCGCGTGTCGGTCATCCTTGCCTGTTCCAACCTTTGGATACCTGTGGTTGACTTCCGATTTTCGGCTGTGAGTTGCGAACCTGCACCCGGGCCTGCAGAAGCTCTCTCGAAGACTTGCCAACACACTGTGTGAACAAATTGGCCTGCGAAGCGATCATGAGTTATGTGCCCATGAACAAACGGCCTGCGAAAGCCGGTCTGGTTGACTTCGAACATGAAGCGAAGGTCAAGGATGCCAGTGATATGCTACAGACCAGACTCGAGACCACAATCCGGAACTCGAAGCCAGATGCCAAGCTTAAATGAAGCGACGGTGCCGGAAGATAATGCTTCGCCGGCATAGTAGCGAGCCGTAGCTCGAATCCGATCTCGCGGTTCCGTCCGACCCTATCCGAGCCTTTAGGCCTGCAATTGCCTCATCCCAAGTGCCCTAAGTGTGCATCGAGCTGCAAGGGACCGTCAGATGGCCAGTCGGATACCAGGACTCGTGTAAGAACCTCCAGTTTGAGCGGTTTGAAGTGGATTCCTCGCGCAGGAGCCTCGAGCCGCGGGAAGAACCAGTACTGCGCTGGGTGCAGCTCATGAAGGCACTTGGACGTGACGTGCGTTGGGACATGTGCTGCAGAGTTCCATTCCAGGCGAGTCCGCAAGCGACTCCGCACTTCCAGCTGCTCGAGTGGCAGCCGCAAAGCATTCAGGACCCTACTCGTAAAGCCGCTAAAGCCACGATCCACGGGCGGAGTTACAGAGCAGTAGCACCCGCTAAAGTGGTCGGTGGTGGCCGACCATGGTTCAATGTTCGACAGCAACCCTTCCTGTGCTTGCTCTGTCTATGTCGCACAGTCATGAGTCACCCAACAGCCTTAACAGCCTAGCTACATGCTGCTCCTTTGTGGTTTATGCGAGTTGCCAGAACTGCAGAGCGCAGCAGCATAAACTGCGCAAACAGACGGCCTGCAGGGGTCGGGTTGGGGCCGGCTTGGCAAATACATGACCGTAGGAGCAGCACGGAGCAGGGTGCTGGGCAAGACGGACTGTCCGAGTCGATACGGTGCGGGTTTCCAGGCCATTGGTCACCTTCCGTTCGTAGCCGTGATACCCAGGGCCAACGTTTCCATCGTATGGACGTCGACGTGGACCCATTAACGGCAGAAGACCACAATCTGCAGCCTTGTGCGGGAGACTTGTGCTTGTGGAGCTTGGGCAAGGCAGCCAGCAAGCCCCAGCCAACGGCCCATCTTGCGGGCCATATGTCAACTTTCACGCGACAGGTGCTTGTAAAGATCCTGGGCGTTGCTCCAGCAACTTACAGTGTAGTGGTGCGAGAAGCCGTTGTTTCATCAGACGGGTTTGCCCCGCAGTGCAAGATGAAAAGCATGCAGACTGAGCTCTATGGTGTTTTCGGCTGCAAGCCACAAGCTGCACGGTGGCAGGAAGCAGTCGCTGCCGCCACCCCCAGCGCGGCCTTGTCACTGGCAAGGCTTAAAGAGGCCGGAAGCCGGCAGCCGTGGTGACAGTGGCAGCTTGAGCTCTGCAGGTACAACTTCCAGCTGCGAAGAGCATGAGCCTTCTCTTCTCGGAAGAAGGCCCAAACGGCCCAGGGGCCCGAAGTGCCCGAAGGGAGGAAGAAGGAGCGAGTCGAGTGCTGGCGAGTGACGCAAAGGCCCCGCCGGTCCACGGCACCTGAGGCGTCGCCGCGTCCCGTCTTTGAAGTGATGTCTGGGACGGCAGTTGAAGCTAAGATACTTTGTTGACTTCGACTGCCCTTCTCATGCCTTTCGCTTTCGATTGGCCCAACTCTCAGCCGATTTCGACTGCGCACGCACGAAGTACCTTTGCATGCTGTTCAGCTCCTATCATCCAAGGTCTTGGAGAGCTGGTGGGCGACAGAACCCATCCGAGTCAAAGACCAAGATGTTCTTGTTCAGATGCAGATTCCCATCGAAGCAGACGGTTGCTCGACCTGCCACTTTCAGGAGCCATATCCCGTCGTGGCATATATGGGATGTGGAGCAGGAGATTCAATCAGCTTAAAACCGACTTGCGGGGGACCATCACAGTGCAAGGACTTGGCCGGACTGACGATGATGAGGACGGCCGGCAGCTCAAGGCCGCGAGACATTCTTTACCGTGCTGCGCCAAACATGCTCTGAGGCTGGAGAAATCTCTCCCCGCCTCTGACACGGCAGGCATCACTCTAAGGGCACCGTTAGAGTAAGGACCGTCCCTCTTGGAGATTTGGGCTGTGCAGGTCCTGGAGCTCCGTTTGGGTGGCCTCTGGGCCGATGTCCGCAGACGCCTGGAAGTCAAAAGCTCAGCGGGCCGAAAGCTGCATATGCAGTCCAGGTTACAGCTTGTGCGAGTGTTCTTGGAGGGCCTTTTCACTTGTCGCCGTCTTGCAAGCTGGTAGACAGGCATCCTGACCGGGAGACTGAGTCCATGTTGTTTTGCAGGAGGCGGATGGATTTGCCTTGTCCCTTCTCCGACCCCTTTGTACAAAGCCGGCAAAGCTCTGAGAAGCTCCGGCCTCTGGGAGCGGACAAGGCGAACCTCGCCGCGACACTTGGTCGTGGCTTGTAGATAGGAGCGAAGCCGACTCTGGCTTTAAATAGGTCTGCAAGAGCGATCAAAAGCAAGAGCAGCCAGGATCACGGACACGGGAGGTTGCATCAAATCCGCGGGCATGGTCTCCATGTTGGCATCTGCCGTCTGGATCGAGTGCCAATGTCGTGTCATGGCAGAAGGCGGATTTTGACTCCTCAATTGTGTGAGCTCCGCAACTGGACTAGCGAAGATTTGCAACATTTGGTAGTGGCTCCGGGGCTCGAATTTGCCTTCGATGGCAGCCTTTGTTCAGACGTCTGCAAGCCAACCAGCACACGAGGCCTTTTATTGTCGAGCTTTACACGTTCTGCTATATTCTGCTTGCCCAAAAGCCACTCTGTGGCAGGTTAAACCGTGGACAGCTACAGCAACACCGTCCTTGCCTGAGATGCTCTCTCGGGTACTGCATGTTGCGGCTTGTGCCGGCCTAGCGCTGCAGGCCGAGCCTACCGTCACGTCAACATCGTGGCCACACAGGCAAGGATGGCATGGTCGGGCTGCTAGATGATTTTACATGGCACGAGCAGTTGTGGGTCGGCATGCCAGGCTCTGCAACTTGGGCTCCAGTTGGAGCTGCTGCTGCCCTGGTTTCTCGGCGCCGGACCCGGAGCAGCGCCCTCAGTGTCGGCTCTCTTCTCGCTTCCCTTCGCCTCCAAGTAGAAACACCCCGTCGCCGGCCGCCGAGATTCCACGATCTTCCCGAAGCAGCGGCGGCGACTAGCCGTGGCAGCTCGCCTATACAAGTCTGGCTTGTCCTTGCAGCAATATCTTGACTCTGAATGATTCTGAATGCTCGTTCGAATGATGTCATCTCGTGTTATTGGTTCAAACAACCACAGGTAAGCCCGAACCCTTCCAACCCGCCAGACTGCAACGTGGCGACAGATGCACACCCAGGTGGCGGCTGCTGGCGATGCTTCTGACGTGGTGCTGCAGGCTTCATGGTGGTTTAGCAAGAGATCCACAGACATTCAGATCTCCTGACTGAGCAGGATGAACTTCAAGAGATGCCGTCCCTACCAAAGGGAACACCAGTCAAGGCACAGTCAAGAGGTTTCTCTAGGACTCGAGGGCTTTGCTCATAGTCATAATTGCTTTCACTGCATGCCTTCTCAGTCTCGTGAAGCATTTTGCAGGGGCTGCTTGTGCAATGCAGCAATTAAGTATGTGGCTCAAGGAGCGCTGATACATGGATCATTTTACAAGTCGGCCAGCAAAACGTTGTACGTGAATAGAGACGTTTTCCAGCCCGCATTCAGGAAGCCTTCATCAACAGTCAACTCTAAGTTCAGGCAGTGCATGGCCAAGCAAGTGCATCCGTAGCCCCGACGGACCGCCTGGAAAGTTACTATATTCGGGGACAGTTCGGAGGAAGCTTGGTGCCTTGTCCTATCAGCTGTCATGTCTGACTTGTGAACCTCTGCAACGGGAAAGGGAACCAGAGGATAAAAAGCACAAACAGCTGTGAGTTGTTTCTTCACTTCCATGTGTTGCCCGGTAGGTTGTGCCAATATGTGTCTGGTTTCGATCTTGCCATGTCCGTTTTATTGACGTGGCGTCAAGGTAGAGCTTTGTTGGGTATTTTTGTGTGTCGTGTGCCAGTCCCCTTTCGGTGCCTTCTAATTTCTTGTGGAACTGATTGGTTTGGTACTGCCCAACCTTTCACTTTTTATGTGTTGCCATTTCCTGCTCTTCAAGTTTTTCTGTGCCGTATGTTGTTTTCGGATTTCTTGCCATGCTTTTTAGCTTTGCCCTTCCTTGGTTTCGGCACGGGCAGTGTAGGTTCCGAATCTACAAGCCTGTTAGGGCTTACGTCATCTTAGGTCTTCGGGCTTGTCTCTCCGATGGTCCAAGTCTGGTGGGGTTCCAAGTTTGCGGCTGCGTTTTGCCAATAATTCCTCCACTCCTTATCTACGATTCTTAGAGATGGCTCAGTTTCCTTCCATTTTGGTGTTTTGAGTTTTGCCAGCCGTCTTGTTCTTGTCGATTTGAGGTTTTGCTATTCTCCGGGCTGTTGGGGTTGGTTTAGAACTTACCACCCTTTACACTATGTAGAGTTGTAGGGGCAGCTGGGGAGTCGACTTTGTTGGGTTAAGGGTTCAGCACAACAACCAAACCGCGTTTTCGGCCGGCTTTCAAGTCCCATCCCTTTCAGGCTTGGGGTTTCGAAATTTCCGTGTTGGGCTGGCAGAGCTCTTCGTGACGGCCTTCAATGCGTAGCGAAATGCTCAAAAGCGGCTCAGAAAGCCAGGGTGATCGAACGCAAAACCGCTAAGCCACCAAGCTGCGAAAACTGACATGGACAAAGCGCAGTAAGCGTTAATACGATGTGATTGAACCCTTCGAGTGAAACCTGATTCAACGAAATAAAGTGCTGGAAAAATGAAACGATGGCATAAAGCATGGCCTAAAGTTTGTGGCTCACGCAAAAATTGCTTGTGGCATCAAAACTGCTGTCGAAGCGTTCCTGCAGAATCACAGTGTTGTTGAGACCAGTAACCATGACAGCGAAGATTCGAAGATCACCCTACTAGTATAGACCAGAACTGCGGACATAAATAAACAGAGAACCTCCGAAAAGCCTCAACGAATCTTGCACCCCACAAGAGACCTCAGAAGGAGTGGGATGTTATGGTTTCAGCAGGTTTACGTTTACATGTGGCTTGCAATACAACGATCATGCAGTCTTGGCCCGCACTCATGTTGACAGCATCTTGGCACGTTGCTGCGTTCCAGAATAGCTTTTGACCAGGTCCCATCTTGTCGCGGTATCAAGGTAATGGTGGTTGTACTGGTTTACCGCAGCGACATGAGCTAAGCTGTCAACGAGTTTCATTCTAGAAGAGCAAACTCGATCTGAACATCCTCCAAGCAAGACCACTGGTTCCGAGAAAGCTAGACAGCCTTCAAAGGACGGCTTTGGTTCAATCGGTCTATCTGTGCTCAGCAGTCCGACACGGAAGCTCCATGTTTCCGTCCATGATAGCTTGAGTCCAGCCTTCTCGAGTCACATGCCTCATGCTGAAGGTATGTCGCTCTTCGACTATGTGTGGAAGCCAAAGACGGTCGAAGACAGCATCGATGCTGGTGTTCATCCAGCGGTTGCCAAGCTTCGAATGCAAGAGGCCGGCAAGCAACGGACAGTAAACGAGTCCCTGCTGCAAGACCTGTAGCTGGCTGGGCATGGGTGCATGCCAGGTGCATGTTGCAATGCTGGCCAACATCTAAGGATGCCATAGTTGGGAAGAGATGGCACGGCCAGTCTCGAAATGCTCCTGAAGTCGACGTCAACAAGATGAGCACGATGGACCCCACCTTTGACCCTTCGTGGCTCGCATAGTGCAGACAGGCAGACACGCAGACAGATAGAGACAGAGAGACATAGAGACAGAGAGACAGAGAGACA
>CAJNDV010006080.1:50823-71307 GCA_905221635.1 Symbiodinium sp. CCMP2456 | reverse complement strand
CAGACAGACAGACAGACAGACAGACAGACAGACAGACAGACAGAGAGAGACAGACAGACAGACAGAGACAGACAGACAGACAGAGACAGACAGACAGACAGAGACAGACAGACAGACAGACAGAGACGGAGACATGCAAACACACATACACCCCACTGTGACTGACTTGCACACATACGCACGTGCTCGTTACTTTCACCAAATGCTAGCCAGCTGTGCAAATACTGGGTGTGCCCAAGGCAGTTCTTCAAGCAGTCCAAGAAGTTGGGAGTGCACCCGCTGGACTTCATGGAAAAGAAAGTCATGGAACCGTCAATTCCTGGGGCTGGAAGCAGCAAGGACAGGGCCAACTGCTGTCAGCAGCTCTTCCCAAGACGTCGGTAGTGTGGCAGGACAAAAAGAAGGACAAGAAGAAGGAGAAGAGCAAAGACAAAAAGAAGAAGAAGGACAAGAAAAAGAAGAAGAAAAAGAAGAAGAGCCTTGGCAGCACCCCAGATACACCGCGCGTTTGAACGCCGGCCTAACGGCGCAACATGCTCGATTACCGCTCTGAGGAAGTCGTCCTCCTCATCTTCATCCTCAGATTCCTCTTCCGGATCCTCGAACAAGAAGAGGAAGGCCGAGGAGGAACACGATTGCAACAGGGCATTCCGGGCATACCGTGGATGCCGTCGCCAAGCGGCGTGATCAACGCTTGTGCTGCAGGAGCTCCAGCAATACCAGATGCGAATAGCAGAGGTTCCGGCAAGTCCGGCTTCAGGTAGTAAAGGTGTTTGCTCTTGGTTCCTACTCCAGGCCAGGCAAAAGCAGGTGGCTCTGGCAGAGTTGGAGCAGATGAAGGCTTGAAGCTGGCACTCCAAATTCCTGTTCATGGCTCCAAGAGCGCATGCGCTTCGCCAAAGGCCCAGAGGAAGGCAGAAAAGGAGGCTGCCGCCAGGGCCTCGCAGCAACGCATGGTGCCCATGAGGCAGGGACTTCTACGCTGCGGGGCGTCTCCTTCCAGTTTGTGTCAGAGTGGAACCACTCTGAGTTGAGTAGTTCGTCCCACAAGATTCGGTCTGCTAGAGCTTGCTTAGAGGCCTGCTGAGACAAGCACTGGGAGTACCCACAGCAAGACATGCAGCTGCTGTCTTGACGTGGCTTCAAAGATCCCGAAACACTCGGACATACTAGACTCACTAGACTGTCTGACAAGTAGAAGGCGGTTTGCAGTGACATCTTTTGAACAGGCCTGAGGAAGGCCACGCCATGGCCAGGTGCCGCGTTGAAAACTCCGAAGACGTGAGTCGATGTCCGCATGTTTTGAGCACCGCGCAGGCAACTGGAAAGACAGTACTTCTCGCAGTTCAAGGCGCATCCTCGTTGTCGCCCACTGTGCTCGGCATGTCACTGGCAGAGGTGCTTGGCGGCAAGCAAATGCCAGAACCGACATGAGCAGTCCGCGATGCTTGTGGAATGAACCTGTGCGTTTCACTTCCGCCAGACGAGCGCAGTGCAGCCTGAGTCTTGCGAAAACAGAAGCCGATCAAGATCTCTTTTTGCCACCCCATGGAGTTTACTTTAGTGGTGTTGCCGGTCTAGCTAGGGTTTCAGCATGTTTCAGCTTTCAGCGTTTGCGGTGTTTGGGTTCGGGCATGTCTGTCGAGGTAGTGGCGGACGACATCGTTTTCTGGCACGTTCCCGGATCCAAGGGGTGCGCCCAACAGTCTGGAAGATGAGCATGCGGGAATTATGAGAACTTTCGCTGCCAGGAAGCCATACAACCCGAAAGGATTGGAGGGCAACGTGGTGCTTTTGAATGCACAAAGACGATGTCTGAGTATCTCTCAAAGAAGCCTGAGCTGAGGTGTCGGTTATTGAGGATGTGCACTTGACACCAAATCGACCAATCCGGGTCAAGCTTTCCAAGGCAGATTGAACCGCGGTCCGAGTTCTGTTTGGCTCTGATGTTCCCCTGGGCCTGTGCTGGGAAAGGCGCCCGACATGAAGGAAGGTTTTAAGGCCTGGAGATTGCAAGTCTAAGGAGTGGCATTTCGTACTGCTATGTCCTGTCCGAGGCTTTTGCAGCACATTTCTCGCTCGACGAGATTACTGTGCTGGAGGAAGCAGCACAGAGCCAGGAGATGCGAGTTGTTGTTTTCTGCCATGGGTCTGATGTCCAGCATGTCCTGGCAGTGTCGCATCCCTTGCTATGACTGCTCCGTTGTTAGCGTGCTGCGCTGTCAACACAGACTGGATGTTGGATTTAATGCTTCACGACCCCCTGTTCCGGATGGCATCATTAGAGCCCATGCAGCACAAGAGGCGGCGAGTATGGCAAACACCGCATGGGGCAAGCACAGCGACAGGTACACGCGCTGAACGATTCACCCACCATCGCCATGATGTCCACCCTAGTTGCATCTACGAGCTTGGATGAAACATATTGAAGGCAATGCTCAAAGCAGCTGATGCAGACTCACCCAGAATGATAGCCGCTCACCGTTGCAGTTGTCAAGAGGAGAAAGCTTGAAACTTTGACAGTAAATTTGGTGCTCGAATCGGGGAACTACAGATTCCCCTAGAATCCTTGCCCAGCTTTCACCAGAACACAGATTTCGTATCTCCTGAAAGCAAGCAGCAACCATACCGCAGAACTCAGACACGCATAAACTCATCCACACACACTCACCTGCCTTACTTGTCATGACGGTCACGAGCTCGAGAGCCGACCAAGCTGCGTGCTCAGATCAACGCATTGGGTGTGTCAGCTCAAAGTCCGTAACACAACTTGTTCCATTGCTTCTTCTCTCGTGGCAGAACATCCAAGGGGAATCTTCGATGAGTTTCTATGGCAAAGGCAAAGGTGAGGCTACCAAGCTTGTCTTCAACAGATTGTCCTCGCACTGCGTTCAGTGCAGGTGGTGATGGATCGTGGAAAGGTGGCCCTGACTGGGCTTGGAAGGGTGCCGCTTCCTGGAAGGGCGGCTGGAAAGGTGCCTGGAAGGGCGACTGGAAAGGCGACTGGAAGGGCGACTGGAAAGGTAACTGGAAGGGCGACTGGAAGGGCGACTGGAAGGGCGACTGGAAGGGCGGCAAAGGCGGCCGCTGTAGTTGAGTCTTGTCAGTCGCATTCAAGGTAGCTTCTGCAAGAAGGGGACATGAAGTAGATTGAGCAGAGCTTGCAGGCCCTGCTCCTTCAACTGAGCGCTGCTCCATTCATGGCTGAAGGCTCAGGATTACGCCGTCTACCGTTTCTACTATGACTGACGAGCCCTGGTGCTGCTGCGATAGTCAGCCGCCCTGCATGCTCAGGCATTCAGCGCGACTTCCTCTTCCTAGAGGACCCGTGGGTTGTTTTGGGCTGCTTGCATTACTTTGAGGCTTGGGGCTCTCTGCTCACGTCCGCGAGGACGATGGCGAAGGCGGCAAGCGTTGCCTCACAGACTCTCCATGTCCCACTGGGCAACTTGGTCTATTTAAAGGCTGTGATGTGTAGACTTGTAGACTACGACGAAGCCTCTGTAGGACAACAGCTCCACTGTCGTTGTCGGAGCGTGTCGCTGCGGCAGCAAAAGCAGCCGCGATCAAGGAGCAGGAGCAGCGACGCTCCGAACAGTCCGTAAAGATTCCACACATCTCTGCGACTACAGGAGGAGGCTGACAACTGGGCTGAAAACCAGAATGCCGGAGCATTTGGAGGCCCACAGTCGATCGTGTTGTTTGTGCCGTCGCAGAAACATTCGACGGCAGCGAGATAGGTGGCAAAGGCAAAGACGGAAAGGGCCAAGGAGGCTATGACTACGTGGTGCCGAGGCATTGGCGGCTGAGAATTAGAGCCAACTTAGCTGCTCTGCTGGCCAAACGACGAGGCCTCCTCCGCCGGTGACTCCTACAGATGCCCTCCGCGAGAAGCTCTGGCTCGGGCCTTTTGGATCTGCTTCAGGAACTTCACATGCTCAGCTGCATCCGCCTGAGCCACTTCTCGATCTGTCAGTCTGCTGTGGGTCCTTCCGACGGAGAAGCCGAATGGCGCAGTGAAGATTGCCAGTGGAACGATCGGTATCAGACGGTTCAAGTTGAACAGTTCAGCACCAATCAGATATCGTGAGGGTGGCATTGCTCGTTCCAGTCTTCGTGATAACACTTGTGTTAGGTGGTCGATGCCACTTGGAAGGATGTCAGATGCTCTGTGCAGCGTTGGAAAAGATCATTCCTGTCTCGTACTGATGACGCCACGGTCTGTATGCGCTCTCGTCCGGCACCCCTCCAGTTGTTTCCCTTGAATCTAGAACGAGCAGCGGTGCAACTGTGTAGCACAGTGGAAAATCAGCACTGGCAAGTCATCGTGCACAAATCCAATGCTGGGGCCCAGTGCCAAGCCTCCGTCCGGGGACCCTGTATACGAAAGGGAGAGGTAGACGAAAGGGAGATGAAGGCAACGTTCCACTTGGCCGGAGTCAGACTCGCCAGAGCTGAGGTTCAAGTTTATACAAGTCACAGATTTGGCGGTGACTTCTCTACTGCAACCTAATCCATAAGCTTGCCATGCCCAGAGGCGTGTCTGACGCCTTTTTCAAAGAACGTGGCGAGCCACAACGAGACAACGAGGGCCAAGATCTCTGACTGAATGTGCAGAAGCCTTCCCCACGACCGTGTGGAAACTCAATTGCAGGACACCGGCGGGAGCACGATTTGGGGATGCATGGGGGAAGAGGAGAGTCCCCAAATACACGTGAAACACCCCAGAATACGCCGGCACTGTGGCACCAGCGCGATTCACGAATAAATTCATAGGGAGCGCCGAAGTATGATTCTGAACTGGGTTCCATGTCCCGGGCGGGGGGGCCCGAGGATGTGAGATCTTGGTCGAAACTATGCACCGCGATCCGAGAAACTGTTTGGGGAATGAGCGGACCATCCCACATAAATGGAAAGCAGAAAGCACACTCATCTGGCCTGGCCTCACCAAGTGTCAGCGTTTGGTTTCCATGCTCTGCCCAGGTCAGGAGGCTGCGGGTCGAGCAGTGGCCTGGGGTCAAGGGCTTGGCAAGCTTTGCCTTGACACGGCTGGACCGTTGGAGCCATCTAGGTTAAAAACGTTGTCGAAGCCTCCGGCACAAGATCCACAGAAGCGTTCTCAGCATGTGCCCGCGTCTGTCACATCCACTTGGTCCACGTACATGCTCCAAGGATCATGGACTTTCCACCCCCTCCCGCACCTGTCTGGCCAGCTGGGCCATCTCCGACTCCAGCTCCGGCAAGGAGCTCAGAAGACGGAAGGTCGGGCAACAGTTGCCTTGTGCTGTCTTGTTGTACTGTGAAGAGGCTTACGCTGCGCCACCCGCCTCTGCATACACGGCTCCGCCACCGAACTGGCAGCCGCCCAGGATTCACGCATGTGCTCACGGGAAGCCCATGGCCTTGCAGCCGAGGTATAGTGGCTGGAACCCAGCGGCAGCTGCGGCATGGGGTTGGCCTGGCTACGGCATGCGCAGAGCCCCAGAGCAGTGGAGCTTCGAAACCCAGCGAACAGCCTCAACATTCAGCCTCAGGCCACCTGCTCCCGGTGGGGCGAAGTCCTCAAGTTCCTCTTCCTCGAGCTCTTCATCCTCGGACTCCGAGGACCGAGAACAGTTTTTTTGTTACCGTGCGCCCTTGCGTGGCTGCAGCCTTGAAGGACAAAGGACGCAGCCTCGGACCTTGCACATGAAACTCCTGAATCTGAACAGGCAGGAAGTTCGCTTGTCCGAGGTGCAAATAAAGATAAAGAGGTCAGGAAAGATGAAAGGAAGGCCCAGCCCGGTGAGCCGAAAGGGCGTGGATTTGGCACCTAAAGAACTCGCCAGGTGGGCAGAGTAGCGGCCAAGAGCAAGGCCAGGAAGAGCGAAAGGCCAGGAGCCTAAGACAATCTGCAAGTGCCCAGGCAGAAACCCGAAAAGCTGCTGCTGAAGCGGTTGCTGCCAAGCTTGAAGAGGCAGCTCTGGCAAGAGCTTGATCGAAAAAAAGATACCCGCCGCTGCGAGGAACTCTAGATCTGTCGCAATGCAGCACGCAGCACGCACCCTGAAGGCTGACAAGGCCGCAAAAGCCGCAGGCGGGCAGGCCAGGGCGGCCAGGCATTGCCGAAGCTTCCACCAGTTTGGAAGCAGAATTGGAGCTGACGCACAGGTCAATGGCGACCAGGTGGCAGCAACCGAGGACGCCAACGGCCCTTCAAAGACTGAAGAAAAGAAATCGAAGAAGGAGAAGACTAAGACGAAAAGCAAAGGGACCGGCGAAGAGAAAGCTGCAAAAAAGGCCTGGCATAAACTTACTTCGATTTTGACAGCTGGCGGTTGCTGGACTGAAGATAGCCTGAACCGTGATCTATGCTTGCGGAGGATAAGGACAAGGGAAGAGACGAAGACAGGAGCAGGTCAAGAAAAAAGGGCGACTCCCAGCGTGACAAAAGCAAGTCACGAAAGGAAGTGGCTTCCCAGGAAGCTGGGGCAGAGGCAGCGCAGGGTTCGAAGGATTTCGATGGCGTCCTGTCCTTCCAGTGTCGGGGTGGCTGCCGAAGCCAAGCTCTCAATGCATCGAACCTGTAGACTTCTCTCTTCCACGTACTCCTTATGCCGACTTCCCCCGCCTTATCCCGACTTGCGTTCTTGCTTGGCACTTCCTGCAAGCGATGGCATGGATCCACTAACAGCAAGCACGAGTCGTGTGTTCGTCGCTATGGCGGTCCTCCTCCTCCTCCTCCTCCTCTCGTGGTCCTGGTCTTTGCTGTCCTTGTCGTGATTGATATTTGAAAATGTTCCTGTTTGTGGAAGAGGTGGTGCTGGTGCTGCCGAGTGCCGATAGGGTGCTGCTCCTGCGGGCGGCGGCGGCGGCGGCGGCGGCGGCGGTGGTGGTGGTGGTGGTGGTGGTGTGAAAAGTTGATTCTTTTGATAAAGAGCTTGTGCTTATATTTTCCACAAAGGCTGAAGGAAAGGTGGAGGACGGGCAACTGGAGAACAGTTCAGTAAAGGCAGAACACCGGTCAATGCGGTGGCTTTCACAGTGTTACAATTTTCCCATCTCTGTGTTCCAAAATTTTGCCTTTGCCACCATTCGGTTGAACTTTTTTTTGCTTCCCATCGTTCTGCAGAAGTAGAACCTGTATTCATGTGTGTTTGTTTGTATTGTTCAGCGCTTTCCACTTCCTGATACCGTTGATCGACCTGTTGGTTGTATCTTTTTTGAATAGATAGTAGAAGCCAGAAAATTGGAACATCATCATCCTCATTCGCCTGAGGTAAAGTATATGGAATCCCAGCACCAATCATCCTAAGTCCATGTTCTAAATTTCTAGTGTTCGCTATAGCTTCGTGCGACATATTATACCACGCCTGTATCACTCTGTAATGGAAATGGCTTTCATCGTTGTCACATTAATGATAATTAGGGTGTGCTTCGCCGTCGGGCCTCATCGTTGGAAGGACAGAGTTTCGATGTGCGTGTCGGAGGGCAAAAGCCAAGTCAAGTTTGGACAGTGTCGGGGCTGGAGGACGAAGGCCCTTCAACAAATGCTCCTGCAAACAAGGCTGAAACCTTGGAATCTTACACTCTTGCTTGCGGACCTTCCCTCCGATGCGGAAACGAAAGTGTGGTTGCAACTTGTGCACCAGTTTTTCGGTATTTAGTCTCCGCTCAGAAGCGACAAGATCTTCAACGGCATCCACAGCGTTGCCTCAAACACAGAGCTCTTCGGTATCGACGTGTCCTCCAAAAGGGTGTGGAGTTCATACGCAGGGGGGCATTCTGTCTTTCTGGCAGATTTTATTGTGATGTCTAGGCCAAGCTACTGCACCTTGCTGCAAAGAGCCAGGTTCATGTCCTGTCAGCGTTGTGGTTGCTACGGTTGCAGGATGCTGCAGCCAGCAAGGATGGCAAGCAGAAGCTCCTTGGCAACCGACGATTCTAAATCAGGGTTTAGGACCGATGTTGCGGAATGTGGCATGTAACTGCATGCACCCACTTGTGTGACAATGTGTATGTCGGTCAGTGCCTGTTTATGTTAATTTCTGCGCCTGCGTGCTTGTTTGTTCGCTTCTTCTGCAGGTCGCGCAGACGCAAACGAGGCGAGTCGTCGGCCAGTTTCTCAGATGGAGTCTCACTCTGGGTACACGAATGTACGTAAGTTTGCAGAGAAAACTGCAACCAGGCCAGCCAGAGCTATTCTTCTGACCGACGGAAACACAAGAGACGAAGGCGTAGGCGGCGGTAGGTGCGCTTCCGCGGCAAGGCCTGTCTCACCTCAGGTTTGTAATGGGCAAGATCAAGGAATCAAGGCTTCAAGTCATGCAGGAGCTATGACTATGGAAGGATTGGCAGGTCAATGTTCAGGTTGCTGTCTTGTCGTGCTCGCGTGTTTCTAGTTTGTGGACCCATCAGCTTGAAGCGAAAAAGATCTGAAGCACACGGCATCAGCACTTGTGCAACTGCAGGTTGTTTTTCCAGACTCGGCTAAGTCTTACGTCCTCCGCACGGATGAAAGCTGATACAGGAGACGGTGAACGGTGCCCAAGAGGACACTGCACAGACTCCACAGAGCTGGGACCTCGGAGCAGATAGAGATCACTGCGCTGCTTTCTGGCAGCCAGGTGAGGTACAGCCCCTGACGCTGCAGCATCTCAAGGTGCAGAGAGAGATGTGATCGTGTGGCATACCTTCACCAGTGACACTGTTCCTTGGAGGATGACCGCTGGGTGATCAACTTGCTCTATGATGGTGACTGCCCATCCTGCATGAAGCAGGCACGAAGCCTCAGAGTCTGAGTTCCATATCAGCGGGACCCATCAAGCCAGTGATGCAAGCAGGTGGAATTCTTGCAGAAGCGCATGGACGAGAACCCCGAGTACGAAGGCCTTGTCGCACTGACGAACCTGCATGCCCCAGGCGCGGTGGCAGTAAGACTTCACGAAATGTTCACCTTGAGAACGAAGAGCACGATCTCGGAAGTTTAGAATGGTGTTGGCCCCGAAAGCAGAAGCTCTTCGTATGGCGCTTGCTGGAACTTTCAGCACTTCGACACGTAGGTCTGGGAAATAGTAGATATCCTTTGTCATTCACCACACATGGCATGCGTCGTGTAGTCCTGCCTGCATATCAAGAAAGAGCTTTCACGCTGCGCAGATTACGATCCTGAGCTTTGTGGCGGAGTCGTTTTCGAGGAATCTGCATGAGCATACTGCCTGCTAGGCTTTCCTTGCGAGGCTGTCGATGCGGCAGTTGCATGCACTTTGCGCAGAGTCTGTAATCTCCAGAGAGAATCGTCAAGCGTCTCTCGTTTCTTTCCACCTTCGGGTTGTAGGTCTGTGTGTGTGGGTTTGTGCGACTCTTCATCAGTACGTCTCCATCTGTCGAGGATGGCATGCGACATATTCATGCCGTGACACGAGACGGAGAGGCAACGGTCTTGTGTTTCGTGCAACTGCGTGCAGCTGTGGAGCCAGTTGTAGCCGCAGCCGCCTTGGGCTTCTCGCGGCTCATAGGGTTTCGGGCTCTGGGGTCTCAGCTGCTTCGAGTTCTGGGAGTAGCAGAGCTGATGCCCCGCTGGCAGGGAAGAGAGACTGAATCACGCAGTAGCATGGGGTTCCAGTTCGAGTCTGCCTTGCCTTGTCGATGCTTTCATTCTTGGACAGGTGATCGCAGGTATGGATGTCTTCCGCAGAATCTACAGCATAGTCGGCATGCAGTGGGTGCGGCACTTTGCTTTGTGGAAGATGCTTTGTGCAAACGCTGTGTTGTGCGCTGCCGAAGCTGTATCCTTCTGCCGCTGCATCTCGTTCGATTGGCTCAACAGCGGCCGCAGCCGGCTCACTGCGGAGAGTTTGAGAGGCCTCATCTGTTGATGTTTACTGGCAGCCCGGTTCCAAGCGCTCGCATGTGACAAGTCGGAAGTTGCACCTGTAAGGGCCATCATGGCCGAAGACAACAGCGATGATATCTCCCTCATGCAGGCCACAGACCAGTTTTCCAGTCGAAGTGCTTTCCGCACAATCGGACAGTGCTAGCTGAAGAGACTGGCAGGATTTGACGTCCATACCCCTCAGAAACCCGGTGGTAGATGATGAGGATGCCCCAAGCTCATTACGCGGAGACAGGCGTACTGCAAGTGTCTCTATGAACTTCAAGAGAGTGCAAGTCTCAAAACTCAGGATGATGCTCCGCCTGGAGCTCAACGGGAGCAGGGCGGGAGCTCCTTGTTCGCTATGTGCCTGGCATCAGGTCGCGAGTAAGGCTGAGCGCTGCAGAGCGAAACAGTCGGGAGCTTCCCTTTCAGTATGCTTTCTTGAACTGGAGCTATGGAGCATGGAGCAACGTGAGACGGTGCAGTGGCAACTTGCTGAGGCTCTGGCGGAAGCAGATCGATGAAGCCTCCGACGCTTGACAGGCTGTGACATGCTGTGCGAGTGCTCCGCATGCCAGGGGAGCGCTTATGGCCCCCCGAAAGCTCGGCTCGCCAGGAAGGAACCAGCTAGAAAGCCGCTCTCCAGACCAGCCTGTGACTTGGGAGTCGCACAGCCATAGCAGTTGCAAGCCTTTGCCACATCCAGAATCCAGGCTTTTCAGAATTATGACTACAACGACGACTATCCGCCAGATGAGCCCTTCAGGCCAGCACCCGCTAAGCTGCATTGAGCTGTGGAGTGAACAGCAGTGCAGATATGCCAATGGTTTGAAGAGTTAAAGCTTTGCCAGGGTTCCGGCATGGCTATTCAGCTATTCTTCGGACACCAGATCTGACATTCTGTACAGGTGGTCTGATGCATGGGGGTCTGCGCCTGAAGCAGCATGCTCCGAACTGCGGTTTGCAAAAGCCCTGACAGCCATCAGGCTTATCTGTGGCTTGATCCTGCTTGTTTTCATCGTTTGTGTCCTATCCTGGGCCTGGTCCTTGACTGCACTGGTCTCAGCGACAGGGCCCTGAAACTTTGCAAAGGCCTACTTGGAGGATCTTCGCGAGGCTCGCGAGCTCGAGGAGGCCCCACTCACACGACGGCTTTGCTGCGTCCACTGTCGTCACGGCCGCGAGGCGCGGGCAAGAGGCGTGGAGCTCTGACGCCGTTTCACCCAGTCGCAAGGGTTTGTCAGATCAGGCCAGAATGCCCTTGAACCTTCTCGTGTGCATAAAGGCTGCATTGCGAGGCCGCGCCAGGCATCTCAATGCTAAGCCGGATCACTTGGTGTGACAGCTTTTCGGATTTCGCCAGAGACTTTGCGGACGAAGCGCTTGGCAAACGGTCTAAGCATGTGGTGCGGAAAGGCTGTTGCAGAGCCGGAGATGCACTCGTGCTCCCCGAGTGTCCAGCTTCAATGCATCGCAGCAGGTCTATGAGATTACGACCCTTCCCTTTGTAGGGGCTTTCTTCGACTGGCCAGAAGCTTGAGTAAAAACAATTTTAGCTCCATGTGACTCCTCGGGCCAGTGCTTTCGTCTTGTAAGGCTGTACGACTGGTTTTCAGAGTACCGCCTCAAAGCTGCCGGGCGTGAGGACATTCTAGAAAAAGTGCCCCAGCTTACCAGTTCCCATCTGCGTACAGAAGTCGATCTTTCGGTTGTTTGGTCATGCAGGTACACAGCCATCAAGCCAAGATCCAGGACGCGCCTGCTGCGTGCGGCTGTCGTGGTGCCATGTAACGATTTCAGCTGTCACGCTGTCAGTGGAGCAGGAGCTTGAAGAAACGGAGTGCGAAGACGAATGCGAGGCCTTCACAGAAACCACAGCCACCACAGCAAAGCGGATGTAAGTTGCATCAGTCCCGGAGGTTGATTGGGATCAGCTTGCAGTTCCCAAGTTCTCGAAAATGTCTCCAGGCCCGAGACCTGAGAGAAGTACATGCCTTACGAATCATGCAGTCACCACTGGTTGAATATCTGAGGTCGATGACCACCTGTTCCCTGAGACGACTCAGATAAAAGATTCTTTTTGAATCATGGCAAAACTGCCGAAGGTTCCACGCCACGTCGGCGAGAGATGCGTGCTGCGAAGAAGAGCTTGACAGAGTTCCAGAAGATGCAGAGAATTGATAACGTTGACGGAGCCTCTGGTTGCACAACCTTCTGTAGTGTGTCATCTTTCCACAAGGGTTTGCAGAAATTTTGGTACATCGGGAGACAACTCTGGCTCAAGCTGTTCACCCCCGACTGCTATGGATCCACTCCCGCAGCTGCCAGAGCACGAGGCGATGGACATGTTGGGAGCACTCGGCAGCTTTCACTCCCACGGAGAAACCGCGTGGCTTTAACCAAGGTTGTCGTGGTGAACACATTCCTCCAGGTCAAGGACAGCCCCATTGACAAACGTAAGGATCAATGTGCTTGGACGGCGCTTTGCATCAGGAGAAGCGACCTGACTTCGGTCGTGCTGGCACAGCCCCTGCTCTGCGACATACTCGCACCCTCGACCTGGAAGAGGAGACGCCGGCCGGCGCAAACGACGGTGATGATGCCGAAGCAAACGGCCAGGAAACGGAGGAAGCACCTGACGAGGAGCGGTGTTCTCTGCTGGTCGTGACACGTGCGAGTCTTGCACAGCCCACGTATCAAGAAATCTCGTTCATCCCGGACTGTCTTCGACCACGCAGGGTTCACTAGTTACTCAGGGCAGCAGGTCCACAGTCAGGATATGAAGAAAGATGTGCAGTTGCGAAGGCAACACCGCATCATTCGCATCCTGAAAGAGGGGAGGGGGTGAGTCAACAATTGACTACAGCTCGAAACAGCGACTTAGCTATCATTTGGGATTCTTGACAGCCGTATCAATACCAGAGCATTCTGGGTGACGTCAGGACACATCGAGCAAGCGCCAGCCTGCCCAGAAGAAGCCAAGCCACTCAGCTTTTGTTGTCGTATGTTGTGTTTTCTTCAGCACCATCGTTCTTTTCTGGTCAGTTTATTTCCCTTGGTTTTTTCTCTTCCTTGCTGTCTCTCTCTCTCTCTCTCACGTTCTTTGTCTCTCTCTGTCCGTGTCTGCTTGCCTCGAAGATCTCAGGTTGGCAGAGGCTTAACACCCCAGACTTATGGGAGCAGCAGCTCATGATGGAGCAAGTGGCCTCGGGCATCTCGGGCAAGCGACCACCAGCACAAAAGAAGCCCAGCTACTCGCTGCAAGAGGTGCTGCAGCTTTGGACGGGTTTGCCATGCAGACACGAGTATGCGCTAGTTGAGCAGAGCCAGAGCATTGATGTCAAAGCATGGCTTCCGGAGAACTGAGGCTGGCAGCGGATAAACACTCCAGATCTCTGGGAACAACAGCTCATGATGGAAGGGCAGCTGTCGGCTGCTTGCCTGAAGAACTTGTAGCCACTCATCCCTCTTAGGGCTTTTGTGGCTTTCTAACGGAGGACAAGAGAATCGTGGTGGAAGGATCCCCGGCGACGGCGGCTGCCCCGGTTTCGGCTCCGGCTGCTCCGGCTCCGGGCCCCTCTCCGCAAGGGCCACAAGTAGCGTCCCTCTCCGTCTCTCGGCTCATTTTAAGGAATCCGACCTTACTTGACTTATAATGATTTTCCCTTTAATCTACGGCGTGAGACGAAGTGACATGCACGATGGTTCCAAAGCCAAGGCACCAGCAGTCAATCAAGAGATGCGGTATGTCGGAGTGCCTGGGACTTCCCTAGCAGTGAGTCTAGGCCCGTCTAGGCGAAGTATTGCGTTCCCACTGCCGGCTGCGAGGTACCCTTCATGGTGGTGCCTTCCGATAGCCAAAACGTCCCGTTGCAGCAGCAACTTCCGCAGCCTGAGCAGGGCTCTGATGCGGCCCTGCCACAGGCCGGCAGAATTCAGTGCTGAAGGTGCAGCAGATGGCGACAATCGTTGTTTGCCAGGGGCAGCCGCAGGGGCAGCCGCATGGGCAGGGGCAGCAGCCGCCCACCTTATTGGGGCGCACAGCGTCGCCGCGCCCAGATGACAGAAAGTCGACCCCAGCCAAGCAGAGGCCGCACGGGACAACTCCCTTTGCCTTCCCTGCTTCCCATCTCGGTACACGGAGCGCAGACTTTCAAAATCCGCCAGGCAGGTGCCAGAGCCGCCAGAGCCACTGGCGCAAGGGACTCGGATGGTGCACTTGGGCTTTGCGATGCTTTGTGCTTTTTCCCTTGCTGCCAAGGCCCGGAGCAGTTGAGTGCACTGCATCAGCGAACGGTGGACAGCGAATTCGCTGGTGCGTGGACGGGCACAAGCTGGAGTCTCATGCGGAGAAGCTCATCAGCCCGGAGTTTGAGCTGAAGGTCGGACGAGAAACCCAGCCTTTTCGGCTGATGGTTTTGGCAACGGAGACCGGTGGACGACACGGTTCTGGATTCAAGAAGGCCAAAGGACGCTGCTTTCTTGAGATGAAGTGCCTAGGCTCCTTAGAGGGCGCACCTACAACATCCATGCTCGTAACTGCTGGGACGGGCAGCCGAAAGCAGAAGGGGCGGGAAGTGGTGAAGCACAGCTTTGCAGAAAAGAACTGTTGCTCCTTGCCGAAAGGCCAAGAGCCAGTTTGGGATCTCAAGGCTTCACTATGTAAAGAAACGAAGTCCATTGACATTTGCGTAGAGGTCCTACCGTACCCCGGCTAATTAATTTCCGCAGCTGGCAAAGACCACGCAAATTTGCTCCTGCGAACGACAGGCAACTTTGATTTCTCTTTATATCCACGGAATACGCGGTTCAGATTAATGTCTCACACCGGCAAATTGCGTTGATCAGAGCACCAGTCTCTCAAAAAGACATCTAGTGCATCTTGTTCCAGCAGCCAACGGATTTCTAGTCACTGCAGGGACAAACAAGGACTGCACATCTGCATGCCCGTGCGCTCGAGCAGTTTTGAACTTTTTTGAACTTACGCCACCGAGCAGTAGCGATACAATGACCCAAGCGTTGGAAGCTCAGTCAGACATTCATGTTGTTCGGAGTATCCGAGCGGCTGGCATTACAATGTAGCACGTGCGCTGCGCCAGGGATGATGTGATTGGCTGGCTTTGGGCCAAGCAATGCCCAGCACGAACTCTGGGCTGTTGGGTAGGTTGACGAGAATGTTCCAGCTGAAGGAGAGGAAGCTTCGAACTGCATGTGTGTGTTCGCTTGGTCAGTTAATTCTGGCCAAGGTACGATTTCAGCTGGTCTGGCGGTTCGTTTCCAGTCTGCTTCAGACCTGCCTGAACCTAATTGCGCGTCTTTCTTCCACCCACGTCACTCACTGAAGCCCTGTGCACTCAGGCAGGCAACTTCTTCTGTCCAAAGTTTCAGGCACCCGCAAGGCCGTCTCCTTAAACCGGATTGGGATCACTTCCTTTCTTGCGTGCGCTTTGGACCGCAGGTGGGAGATTGATGGAGACACCGTGAAGCGACTCGGATTCACAAAAGGAAGAGAGAGGAGCATAGAGGAGCCGCTCTCTCAGCTTCGTGCGTCCGAGGATCGACTGGAAGAAGTTTGGGAAGCCTGTACCTGAGAGATGCGCTGTTTTGATCTTTTCGTACCAAACCGCGTACCAAACTGCAGCTTGTGAGGTCCTGTGGGCTCTTTCTCTGGTGTTCTCAGGTACGAGTTGAAGTTTGATGCGGCAACCAAGTCCATGGATGCCGCGTTCCCTGCATTGTTTTTTCAACTGAAGAAACGGTCCGGGATCATGCAGCGATGACAGCACCCCCTTGTGACCACACGACAGTACAGACAGAACTGCTGACACTATACCCCTCCAAGACAGATCCACACTCAGGGGAGTGCCGTTCCAAAGACGGATGACGACAAGAACTGGCGCAAGGAGAGCACTAAGTTGCTGCCAAGCGTCTTTTGCTCTTTCGAGCATGACAAAGGCCGCCTTCAACCGGGCGTTATCGCCCGTTGAGGTCGCGTTTGAGACTGCATGGATGCATGCCTTGCCTTACACAGCCCGCAGGTCCTCCTTCTAGGTGACGGTGCTGGCTCCGAGTGGGACTTCGAGTGGTAGCCGCCAAAGTTTTGCAGACTTGGCTGTCGCAGCATGCCGTAATGCACGAGTGCTGAGGTCAGGCGGCAAGTTCCCAGTGAAGTTCAAGGTCACAACATGTCAATCTGCTTGTCGCAGCATGCCCAGACGGGTGTCCGGATCCGAGGGCGATGGATACAACCATTTCCAGTGCGACGATTTTCCAGCGCACGCGCCTGCTTCTCGGATACAGCTTGATTTGTCAGCGACATGGAAGCAATTAGGATCAATTAGGTGTCCTGACAGAGTGCACACTTTTTGCGCCATCCAGAGTTCAGATGATAGTGGCTGATAGTGCGCCTCGTAGGAGTAGAAGCCGCTAGTAGCTATGGTACTAGTACTTATCGTTATAGTACTGATACTGTGAGCCTAGTAGCGATCGCAACCGTAACGTGACTCAGTGACACAGCTGTAGCAAGATTTTTGCTAGAAGTAATACGCGCAGATCTTCAAAAACCTTTTCTGAGATGGAGGCGTTCTGCGGGTCTTTTGGACCTGGCTACATCTGCTTGTGATGGCCGGTGAAGGATGTCTTTGACTTGTTGTCATCATCATGTTGGGAGAAGCTTATTCGGATCCTGCTGCATTTAGGCACAAAGCCGCAGCATACAAGCTTCTGCATGTCCTTCCTGCCGAACGGCGAGCACTGCCATGTCGTCAGCGGCAGCTTCATGAGCGGCCTGAGACCCGCCGCCACCGGTGTCAACCTTCACATGTTCCACAATGCATTTCTCCAAGTCCACCGAGCAGGCTCCTCGCCTGTCAGGGAAGGTAACTCAAGAAACCTGCCTTTTGATGCCCAAGCTCCATGACAAGCATGCGTGGTTCCGAAGAGTGAATTCTTTGATTCAGGACAAGGCAGCCGCCTTTCTTGGTTCTTTCTTACCCACAAACCGGTCCTGAAAGCGTGGACGGAACCATGCCCTCACGCAGCAGGCTTGGTGAGCAGAAGTAGTTCCCAAGTCTTTGAAGTAGCTTTTTCGCAGCGACTGCAGGCCGAGGCCTTGGTGGGCGAGTCACTTTTCTCCTTGGCTGCCTCTGCAGAGCCCGACGGACGGGGCAGGCGCGCACGCGGTGCCTCTCGTCGGTGTCGCGGCTCGAAGATCAGATGGAGGCATTCAGGGCTGCCGTGGCTCCAAAGCCGAGTGATCGCTTGAGGCGAGCCAAACTTCTATCCAAACTCGAGAAAATTTCAAAGAAGCTACTGGGCTCAGACGTTCAAGTTCTTGGCTACGGCTCTTGCTTCACTGGCGTGGGAGAAAGCGATGCTGAAATTGACGCAACCGTCTACATCCCAATGACCCCAGCACGTGCAGCTGAGCTGAAGACGGTTGCTGCAACCCGGTCTCGACAGATGCGCGAGATTGTCAAGAAATGTGCACTGCTTGGGCTGCAGACGGCTGACAACTTTGGGGTCAGGCGTGGCACAGCATGCATAGAGGAGTCCACCTCTGTTCACTTGAGTGGCAACCTTTGGCGAACCTATTCAGCTGCAAGATGCATCCTGAGCTGTCAGCGCCTGATGCCACTCTACAGCTCACATCTGGTTCGTTCGTATCTCAGTTCTCTACAGGCCAGAGCGACAGAATCGTGTGTGCATGGATGACTTGCAGAAGTATTATTCTGCAGTCCCGAGGTGCCTATCTGCAGCTTGACCCCAGGCTCCAAAATCTGATCTTGGCGTTGCGTCACTGGGCACGTACCGCTGGCATCGTCGGGAGGGAGGTCGGCTACTGGGCTCGACCAGGAAACAGACACTGACTGAGGCTGCGATGCCGAAGACGGCGTGTCGTTGCTTTCGAGTCCCAAGGAATGCTGTCTTCCTACACCCTCGCCCTGATGGCCGCTAACTCGATATCTGTAGAGAGATTCGGGGTGTTCTGCTGCTTTGAACGCTGCCCACTGGAAACACCAAAAGTCCACACAAGTTAAAAGCAGCTGCAAGGCAATCTACTCTGCCACTTGGCAATCTCGATTGGAGTTGCCGCCTCCTCAGCATGCTGTCTTGCCGGTGGAACTGTGCGTAAGGTCCAGGTATGTGATGGGCTACCATCCTTACACAATCTGGCCAAACAGGATGCTGAAGGTATTGTCTCCGACGACGGCTTCGACACAGTGTTTGTACCTTTTCAAGATGTGGACAAGGTGGGTTACAATGCCCTCAGGAGCATGTCCTCTGGAGAACTACTCTTGAACTTCTTCGATTTTTTCGCCGAAAAGTTCGACTGGAAGCAAGAAGTCGTCTCTGTGCGTGAGGCTTCGCGACAAACGATCGAATCGCCTTGTTTTCAGAATCTTTGGGGCAGAACGAAGAAAGCCGGCTTACACGTTGAAGATCCCATCGACACTTTGCGAAAGACATGGCTGTAAGCATTAAGGATGCTGCTTCAGATGTGACGTGGTGGCTTGCTTGTGGTGGTGCCTCTTCAGAACTGAGGAATTGGGACGGAACCTCAACAACACCGTGAGCCCCGATGTAGTGGAGCGTTTCCGGGCGCTTCTGATCGACACCGCCGGCAAAGCGCGAACGAATCCGGACTTGGGAGAGTTGATCTGTCTGGACGGGAGGCCACTGCCCAGAGCGGGCGCTTGCGAAGAGCCACAGCAAATCCAGGCTGCAAGGCATTTGGAGTTGCCTGACCTGGAATCAGCAGGCTGTGAATGCATAGTGTGTGGTCGCAAATTTTCAGGTGCATGGTCTCTTCGGCAGCATGAGGTGGATACCGGGCACTTCAGCACAGACGACTCAGCACAACTTTTGTCACAGAGAGAGCAGGATGCTGCGGCAGCTGCAGAGATCTGGAGCCGACTGGATGACGCATTGTCTGAGGAGTAAGATGTTCAACCCGATCGTGGCAAGCACGTCTCTCTTGCAAAAATGCGACCGCTCAAAACAGGCGCTGAAACAATTTCGGGAGTGACTGATAACCGGTGCGAATCTGGCAGAAAGCTGCGCCCGGCTAAGGCATTGGTCCCTGGACGGCGACAAGCTAAAAATCAACTGGGCAGAATTTGGTACGCTGCATCGCTGTGCTGATTCCGCTGTGATTCCGAGCCTACGGCCTAGGCCCCGGCTTGTCCTATCTGCTTTGCGACAGCATGTCCAGGCAACTATGAGATGACAGTAGACGCCTCGAAAAGCGCCATGGATGGTGGCCAAGTTGGGTGTTCCTGGCTTAATTCTTGGAAGGGCTGGGGCGACAAGGGAGAAATCGACGGCATGGATCAGAAGTTCAGACGAGCATCAGTGCTTTCAGCCAGGGGAGATCCCTCAAAAGACTGGCGGAAGGCGGGTGCTCTCCATGAGTAACAGGCTTTGATGCTAACGCGCACAGTTTACATGACTTGACCCCCAGGCTAGGTGTGTCGTTTCAGGACTTTAAGACGATTGCTGCAAGCTTGCTAGTGCGCACAGCGGAGGCATCATGGCTTCGCAAGCTGGTCACAGAAACAAGTGCTGTGGCCTGTGAACATCATCATTGAACCAGTGTACAGTCCAGCAGCGGAACGTTCCGGCGGTGACAGCAGTAGGACCAGCAGCCTGCGTCTGGTGACATGCAGCCTGATGGGGCGAAGGAATAGCATCAATCGGTGCTCGACAGCCTCACCTGCAAAGAGGGGTGGGAAAAGATCTGGCCGTCGTGCCTGTGACAGGTAGTGTCAGCAGACTGCTACGATGCAGCTGGTGTGAAGCAGCAAATGTTTGGTTTGGCGGATTGAGCCCAAATCGCAATTCTTGCGGGATGGGGCAGCTGAGAGTTCCGTGTTCCTGAAGGCCGAGCTTTTGCAAGATCTCAATTACAAGTATGCCTTGCTTGTGCCCAGTTTGAGCTTGCGGAGGCGAGAGGTGCGATGACATGGGCGCTCCGTGCCCTCAGCTTGGAAGAACCTTCGAGAAGTCCAAGCCAGTCGGGAACTTCATCCCCACAGGTTGTTGCCCGGCTTGTCTTTCTGGCCCTCCCGATTCAGGCCCCGTAGCCTGAACTGAGAATTGTGTTTGTGATCTTGCACCGATCTCGCCAAGTAAGATTCCATCGCAGGCAGCCTACTTCAACCTGCATGAGGTTCGCTCCAGACCTGTCCCTCGCTTCTCATCTGACTGGTTTGCAGGGTGAAGAAAAATGCTTCGTCGAGACAGTGCCGCAGCATCAGGCATGTGAAGAGATACAACAGCATGGCTCCGTCCCACTCTCTGACACTGAGCCGTTGGCCTTCTTGCAGGTTTTGACCGTGAAATACCGACATGCTGACAATCCGGGTGTTGAGCCTTTGCCTTAGCGGCGGTCAGTTTGCACAAAGTAGCTGGGCTTGTTGCAGCATTTTTCCTCGATCCGCAGGTGCATGGTGATATTCAAAGATCCTCAAGGAAAGCAGGCATGGTCGATCCCATGAAATAAATAACAGGCAGATAATTATAGCGTATGTGTGTATGTGTGTGTATATTATATATATATATACATATATATATATATATATACATATACATATATATATATATACAGAAAGGTACGCCGTGGAGGG
>CAJNDV010006080.1:0-50564 GCA_905221635.1 Symbiodinium sp. CCMP2456 | reverse complement strand
TGAGTGGCGTTCCGGTCGTAGGTCCCTCCAGGGAGTCTCACGGTAGTTTCTGGCGTTGGGTACTCCAGACAATCTCACGGTAGTCTTTGAGGCACCCAGGCAGTCTGTGGGGTCGGGCACTCCAGGGAGTCTCACGGTAGTCTTTGGGGGTGGCCGGCACTCCAGGCAGTCTCTGGAGATGGTTTCAGCGGGTGGAGCGGACGAGGAGCGGGCGGGAGTAATAGCTGACTTTAAAGGCTAACAACCCCACACCGCGGGTTGGGAATAGATATAAGTATAACTTAACTGTAAGATATAGATACAAATGCGTATACATATAATATACATATTTATATAAGATACAGATGAGTATACATATACATATACATATGGATATAGAAAGAGCAGGTTGCTGTGGGGCCTGGGTTTTTGAAAACCCATTTTTCAAAGGATTAGGGATATGTTTAGGGAGGGAACTGTTGTGAGGGCCCACGTTTTGTTACAAGATAGGTTGGTTGGCGCCTGGGTTTTTGCAGATCCTTTTTGTATCGTATTTTTATTCCAACATCTTCAAATAGTTATGAGGTGCCCGCAGCATTACACCACAAAGTAGCGTTCACTTCTATTCCTGAGTAATATTTTCACGGTCAAGTTTAGCCTGTGCAGAGTCAGACGTCAACGGGTACGACGCTGCGGTATCGATTGGCTATGTATTTAATCTTCTTCCCACAACAACGGAATCACCGTAAATACCGTGTATTCTTTACTTTCTCAAACCAAGTCTCGGGGTACATATATCTTATCCTTTCAAGACTTTGCATCTTATCAAGCCAATCCACCCAAGACTGGAATTCAAAGCATCATCTGCTTTGGCATGCAATGTTGAGAACATTTACGTACTGAGTTGGCTTATTTATTTTTGCAAAGTGCGTAAGATTCTAAACAGGCGTTTACACTGGTGCTTCGTTGCTGCATGTCACCAAATATGAGTGAGTTGAATATATGTATTCGCATGTGACTGTCAAAGGAGTCAAGGAATAAGAAGTTGGCCATCGTTAAGAAGTTTACTACTGGTGAAATTTACTACTTGTCGGAGCTGCTTCAGATCCTGCTTGTGTGCATGTTTTTGTCCCCTAGCTGCGATAAGCCCTATAGCTTCGGTTATTACCCACAGTCTACAATCCAAAATACCAGTTGCAGCTGAAGCCGCAGCTTCGTCAGGGGAATGATAAAACTCCACCAATCTTTGTGGTCCAGGCCCTGGCATGCATGGCCTCCATCCCCACAAGTATCCGTATCAGACGCCTTTTTGGTTTGATATACAATCCCTTCATATCCTTCTGGTCCTCTGCTATGGTTTTAATTGCGGCGAATGCTTCCATCTCCAAGTATCTTTATTTGGTTTGATATACAATCACTTCATATCCCTCTGGTCCTGTACTATGGTTATAATGGTGGCGAGGACTGGAATGTTAAACTATGTAGCAACAGCACTTGTGTTTAAACGGGACGACAGGCGTACGCACATATGCACCATGTCCCACATAAACAACGCATGTCTTTATGGACAACGTACCTGTTTATAAACAATGCCAGGTGTTTATAAACAGCGAACCATAGCATTATCATTTTCCCATGAGCAGAAATTCCGTAAATTCTAGTTTCTCAGTCAAGCAAGGTCTTGGTCTAAACCACACAAGCCGACACATGGAGAAAATCCGACGTATCAGTGTGTCTATATGCAAAATTTGCAGCACGGCGAGGTTTGTCAACGTGTTGCTTGGCGTGGGTGGTGCGCGCAGCGTTGGTGCTGGTGGGCGTTGGGGGAGGGGGCGGGGGTCTTCCAACACCAACCCAACACTCCTGCCCCCCCCCTCCCCCCTCCCCCCTCCCTCCGACATAATACCATGAATACGAACATTCAGACAACGAGCACGTATCAGATGAGAGATAACCATCTACTTCATTACAAAACATGTAAGAAAACGAGGCACATGACAATGAACACATCCGACAAACTCAAAGCGTTGCAAGCACGGTATACCGAAACGCGGTGTTTATAAACAAACCTGCGTTTATAAACAGACCTCGTGGTTTGTAACAACTCAGAGTTGATGTTGTAGTTGGAAACGAAAACGTGCAGCCACATGCACCAAACGAGCGACCAACTGACACAGAAACCCACAGCCACACACACACGCACAACCACTCGAAACATACAAGACCATTGAACATAGTGAGTTGCAAAAACGCATGCTCCACAGCCTCTTTTTCTGTGCATACACATACATGTAGTGTATGTGTATATATATATATACATACGACATATACTCTAATTATAGATGTACAACTAACTACAAGGGCAAGTAAATAAACAAGTGCGTGTGTGTGTGTGTGTATGTTTGTATGCACACACACACGTGTGTGTGTGTGTGTGTGTGTGTGTTCGATGTGTCGTCACTTGGTGATCGAAGTTCCGATCCGTGAGCATTGGCCCAATTTTTTCCTTGCCAAAACGGCGCTGGCGCTGGGACAAAGGACCATCCGGAAAGCTCTAATATCTTCCTGACTCACCGGTGCACTGCAAAACAAAAATGAAAGCGGAGGACCCAGGAAAGATGATTGTCTACGATGCGAGACAATGGCAACTAAGCTGCATTTTTTCACCGTTGCATTGCTCTGGCTGCTGCGAAAACATGTGTCACGGGTTTGATGCCCAGCATTGATACTCAGGACTCTTCTTATGATCCTCAGGGTTCATGGCTCGTTACCGAGTACCTCAGGGAAATGCAGCAACTGCTGGAGGTCACATGTATTCCTCCTTAGAAAGGGGTTCGACATCCTGCTGAGGTTCCGTTTTTCCAAAAGGATTATGTTGGGCGCTTCCAAACGCCATCATCGCTGCCCTGCTGCACTGGCTGCTGCGGAGGACCGTGTCGGGGGTGGAAGGGGGACATGCAGAGAACGTGCAGCATGCTGTAAGCACTGAAGAAGCAAGTTTTTGGTGGTACAGGTATACACCGGATGCAGATGGAGATGGTGTGCCAGATGCCATTCAGAACATGACAGGCCAGCAGGGGCAAAAACGCACTCACACAAGTTGAAACTTTCGAGATCCGAAAAAGGCACCCCTGGTGCCAACAATGGTGGCGTCAGTCAGACTGCAGGTAGTGATATTTCTAGATGTTAGTCTTTGGGAGCCTTTGGGTGTTCCACCCAGCATTTTCGCCAGCAGTAGGATTGCAATTCAAAGTGCTGCGCTAATCGGAGCGGGCTACTGGCCGGCGTCACGATTTAACTCACTCCAGTATCACTGTGACTGCGCATCCAAGGGAGCGATCCACAACATTCGGAAAGTTGTTTTAAGACTCCACTTGTCTCGAGGTTCATTGTTGTGTCCGGGGTGGAGGCATTTCTTGGGAAGTGTTTTGCGCGTAGACATCCCAGACTTTGTCCAGCAGCAGTTTGCCGGCTGCAGTGTCCTCGCACTATAGCATGAAAATCACCTTGCTGTGGTTCTTCAAAGATGATGAACTGCTTCATACAAAATCCGATGCAACAGCACTACCAGTTTGCCGGATTGTCTTCTGACTTCTGTTCTGCCTGCCTTGATTGCAAGGTGTGGACGTCATATGGTCTGGCTACACTTTCGTCCTTGGCTTTCTGGTGGTTTTCCGGAACAACCAGGTGGTTACTTTCCGTGCATCCATGGCAAGTAGCAGTGCAAAGCCTGGAGGCTTATTCCCGCTTCTGGGAGGGAGCAACATTGATCAGCCAAGTGCGTGGCGAGTGGCCGTGAGCTCAGACACCCGCCCCAAAACCACCCGAGTCTTTCTGGTGATGATTAGGCCTAGAATATGCATTCGTTTGGTTCTCCCACGTTCGAGAGACATTGTGCTGCAGGTTCAATGCCGTCTCATCGCTGTTTGCCTTCACATCCCGGAAACCCGAGAAGGCCGAGCAGGTGCGCAATGCATGGCAGCGATTCGAACCTCGCGCCTGAAGTGTCCTTGCATCTGCTGCATCTGAGGTCTATGCATTCCGGCAACTTCTTATACGCCTTGCTAGCATGATGTATTGTGCGGCCCTTCAGCAGGCAGGACCAGGCTGAAGAAGCTTTGCAGGGAGAGGCTTGAGCGCGTGCTTTGCGAGGTGTGCGACACCGATGCAGACGACTCCCTGCAAATCCTAGATACAGTCTGTGTCCCAGAAAGCCAGCATAAGCCAGCTAACAAAAAGCATGTCACTCTTTTGATTGTGTTTTGCCTTCGGCAGAATGCGCTTTCCTGAGGAAGGCATTGCTCCTGGGCATCTCGAGTTCCTCGAGGCTGCCAATGACCAGTGCGAGGTGCGCCTACTTGGAGGAGGTTGCGACACGTGCTTAAAGCACCTGGTGATGCAGGTGCTGCTGCAGTGGGTTCAACAGCTCATCATCGAATCTCACGACGCAGGCAGAGACCACAGCAGGTGTTGCTTCGGCGCTGGGGTTTTGCAAAGACCTGACCACTGAGCAGTCAGGTGTGGTGGACGTTCCCCCGCCTATTTTATCTCGAGCTTTCCAGGAGATGTCTTATGATCACCAGGGTACATACTGCGGCATCGCATCAAGCTGATCTGCAGGAGCTCTCACGCGGCATCGTCACACTGAACAATGCTCGAAAGATAAAGGAGTTAAGTGGGCGATGTACTGTCCAGAACTGCCTTCCTGAGGTGTGTGCTTGTGCGTGTGTGGACAAGCTTTGAGAGGACATTCCGTTTCCTTTTCCTTACGCGCAAATGTTGGTGTGCATGTTGCTTGCCTTAGCATGGGAAGTTTTGTCTCCTCATCATCCGCCCGAGCCTGCGCGAGCCTGCTCAGGCTAGTTGTTCACTGGTTGGTGACGCCCATGCTGGCGAGCCTGGTGATAGAGCCCTTACGATGCAACTAGACGAGAGCTTGTGGTTTCAGTACCGTGCAAGAGACTGCAGATGACAGTAAAGCTGTGCAGGTCGTGGTGGTGGGCGGCAGTTATGTCTTTCCTAGTCACAGGCCGACAAAACAATTCCCGCAGTAATGGCTGCAATGTGTGTTCAACAGACAAGCAATCTTTGCTGCTCTCGATAGGATCTTTCTGGACGCTGATGCACATAGCTATGGAGATCGATCAGCCGTTTGGGGCCGATGCCAACGACCTCCCCATAAAGGCTGCCTGGATGCATGTCTTCGCTGTAGTTGCATTGAGAGGCGTGCATCCTGTCTGTTGCATCACCAGGCGATGATGAAAGACTACAACAGGAGATAACGTGTCAGCTTTGCCGGAAAACATCGCGTGTTTGATCTGTCTGGGGCTGCGAGCACTTTGCACCAGCCCAGTGCATCTGCAGGAGTTTGCTTTCGCTGTTAAACTCTGCCACCCAGAAAGCGCCCACCTTTGCCTTGCACAAGCCGAGACGTGGCGATGTTAGCGCGGCATAGTAGCGGTGTGCGAGCTGCAGTGACGGAAAGGAAACAGAGACTCAGAGAGATAGAACAGGCAGAGATGCACTCAGAACAACAGGCGCAAAAAGGACTATTGCAGTTCGACGCCTGATCCTAGGACACCGGCCTTCGTACAAAGCAAAGACGCGAATTTGACTTTCTCCATTCGAAAGCGGCTGATCCGCAGCACCTCGGCCGCTTGAGCCAGATCCTTCTCTCTGTGTCTGAGATTCTGTCTAGTCAGGCTCTTCCGAGGAGGACTCGGAGTTTCATTTTCGAGAAAGCGAAAGGCTTCGGAACAGCGAGGCGTTCACCCGCCTCCACACAGACTCTGAAACTGGATGCAGTTCAGCATGGTCATGATCATGGGTGAGAGTTGGCTTCCCTGTCCCGGTGCATAGCACTACTTGTGACTGCAGCTCGCATGGGGGAGGTCGTATTCAATGTCGTGAGAAGAACTTCCTGCAAATTCTCGTGCTTGCAACCAAGGGCTCTGGAACGCCTCGCGAGCGGACACATGGCTAGAGCAGGTTGACACGGTGCTTTGCATCACAGTTCATGCTCGACGTCTGTGATGTCTGCCTGAATCTGCCTTCCTGGTTTCCTCCAAGGACGTTCTCGGAACGTATGAATGCTCATGAGGTGGCACAGCAGCCCAATCGTCAAGCGACGCTGTACTGCTCCTCTCTCACATGTGAACCAGCCTGCAGCGGATCGTTGCAGGCTCAAGCTCCTCAGGGTGCAGACGCAACTGAAGGCCTCAGTGAAGGTTTACAGAAGTGCTGACTGGCTGTTAGGGGTGCTTGTGTCAACCGTACTTGTCACTGTCAGGACAAGACGCGTCCGACAGCAAGCTCGCCGTGGCCGAGGCTGTTGCTTTGCAGTTCAATGTTGAAAAAAGCATTTTTGTGTGAGACAGTGCTGAGTTCATGCCTGCTTCAGGAGAGCTTTTCTGCGCAGAAGCCTGCGGAGTCCATACTGTCAAGAGGCCTCGCAAGCTCTCAGTTCACAGTCGCTGTCTGGATGAGTTTGGACGAACCCAGAGGTTTCTGGAATCTGCAGGTTTCATTGAGATGATTTGAGATCCTAGATGCATGACACGTCACCCGTCAGCAGAGTGGCCTCTACGAATCCCAAATCCAAGACTTGGAAAACGAGCTGAGGAAGTGCATGGCGACGCGACGGGAGTGCTGCCTGGCCCATGGGTTCAGGACTTCCCCCCCGCCATGCGACTCTTGCCAACAGGGCAAGGCTGTTAACGAGCCAACTAGCACTAGCCTATCCGTGGCCTCACCAGAGGTGAGCACGCTTCGGCACATGGGTCCGGTAAACCTCACTTCGAGTCCAGTAAACGTAGGATAGTAGAGCACTTTATTATTTACGGCTACAGAGGCAGATTCAGTTGGGCTGCAGTGGGTCCGTGCTCATTGTGACCATCGGAAGCTAGTATTAACGACCCGAAAAAGCACTAGAAATCTGTGCGAACAGCATGCTGCTGACAGTGATGCAATGCTGCAAGCAGGCCGCATCGGCCGCATTGTCTCCAATGAGATGTTGACGCATTCTGTTGCCAGGTCTTCTCGAAGAGAGTGGGCCACGAGGACAGCCTCGTCGGGTTCGAATGCGTTTGGCAGTCAAGTCGCGGGGCATTTCCGTCTCTGCTCGTGGCTGCGAGAGCTGAGGACTCCGAACAAGGAAGGACAGCGTACATGACGCAGCAACGCGGTGATCACCGCTGGCACTCAGCTCCAGCTAAAGCTTTGCAGATTGCTTGTACCTTCGCCCAGCACATGGCAAGGCATTTGTGTACAATGCACTGGCTCTCGTGATGCCAGACATGTTTTGGTCATTCAGATCAATGGCAAATTCCGCACTAGTCTTCTGTTGTTCATAACTATATTGAGCAAGTGCTTTTGCTGTCCATGCCACTTAGGTTACTGTTGTGCTATGTTCAGCTGATTTGCTCGTATGATTGGTACTGTACGAGGTTGCGGCTCCGAGCACCACCAGAGTAGCGGAGAGTGGTACAGTGCTACTCGCTTTCATTTTACCTTGCCTGGCTGCCGCTGGCCGTTACCCCTACAGCCTCAAGCTGTTGAAGCCTAAAGCTTTGCAACCCCTTAACAAAGATCTTTACGGGCAACACCTTATCTGACCCAAACTGACCCACAAGCATGATGTCAGCATGCAGCACCACCAAGAACAGCTCATACCAACAGCAGTGAACTACAAAAGGCAGGATCAGCACTCCCCGGAAACCGAAACGCGGAGCCCAAAACAACTCCCCGAGACCCACAGTCAGAGCTTAACCCGAAACCAAAGCTCCAAACCATTTTAATTTGGTGAGCCTACGAGCCGCCAGAGTCGCAGCTGAACCCGAAACTTACTTATGCCACAAACACTAAACTCAATCCCACATGTTCCACGCATTTTAGTTCTGTCAAGACAGAGCTCATTCCAGGCATACCCAATTTCAGAATACTTCAGACACGCAAGAGCCGCATCGCCCGCTGGAATCACAGTACCCCTCCCCCACGCCCCATGGTTCTTAGTGAGCAAAGTCCATGAGCCTGTGGGCCAGGCTGGTTTCAGACCACGGCTCTGAAGTGGGAGCTCAGCGTGGATATGGGCGACACCGACTTCTCGAAGTCATGGCCCTTAACTGGCCCATGAGACCTTGCCACCGTGTCAGTCACTCTCTCACTCTCTTTGCGTCTCGTTCTGGCTTGGGTCTGTCGCGGTTCCTCTCTCTCTCTCTTTGGCTTTCGCTTTCCCCCTAGGAATCCGGCCACCCGGGGCAACATGAAGGGCATCGAGAGGCACCTCAGCACCATGCTGCCCAGAATAGGAATTTACTGGTACTCAAGGAGACCATTGCGAGATATCGCTAGCAGTTCCGCAGCATTCGAAAATGAGGTTGCCGGCAGAGTGTCGGGAAATGTCAGGTTCGTCCTGAGCACGATGGCCAGAGCAGAGGCTATCTCGGCCGAGAACGAGTGCCCCCGATTTGCCTTGAAAGCCGCAGCTGCTCACAACTGTCGTAAATGCCGTGTGCGAACTTACCTGCAGCTGCAAGCCTCAAGCAAGGCTCCAAGAAAGCTCTCAAGTATGATCACATATGCTTGGCGCATGACTTCTTAAAACTCTCGGGAGCCTTGGCTTAACATGGAAAATGCTGAGAGTCTTTAAGATGCACAGACTTCTACGGTGCAATCCAGGGTGACTCAAACGAATAGCACGGGATAGCAAGCCCAATAGGGCTTTGGCAATGCCCCTCGCAACATGCAGCCAGCCTGCTTTGATCCAGCAAGTGGCCCAGAACCGGGTATTTGTGGCGAAGTAAGTGGAACTAGTCTGGTAGCGCAGCAATCCAACAACATATTATGTCAGGTGCTCATTGCCAACTCCTCCCCCCTTGCATCGGCGAGTGCTCGGCCCAGAACAGTCACACACAGAGCCCAGTAGAAACTTCGGCTTCGTTGAGGCCCGGCGATCAGCAATGCAAGAACGGAGCCGTCTCCGGCGGCGCCTGACGAACCGAACTCATCAATTCCACAAATTGATGGCAAGTTCTGTCTGGCATGTGGCCTTGTTTGGCATTGAGGCTTCACGTACATCTTCCGTGAGTAACTCGCGGCCGAAGCCTGAAAATCCCCTCCAGACGGGCAGAGTTCTGTGGCATGTCTTGCAGGCCAGATCACATCAATGACAACACAATGTCAAAGATTAAGTTCTTCAAGGAGGTCCGCCTGAGCCTATCTAGCCTTTGGAATTTCAATGGGAGTTCCCCTCTCTTGTGTTGTGCAGAGCTGTTCTGCAGGGCGGTGCAACACCTCCAGAGGGCTCCCCAACCAGTCGCCTCTCGGGAAGACGGCTTCTCAGTTCTTTCCTGTGAATGATGCTGGTGATTCTGAGTTTATGATTTCTGCCAGACTTGTGACTTCTATGAAGTTCTGTGGATGGCAAGGCCCTGTCAGTTTCTACCCGGCTTTCAAGCCGGGTGCAGTGCAGGCGCCACTGACGACGAGAAACTCGTGGGACCAGAGCAGCCACTGTTTGCATCAAGTTGATCTGTCGAGTCGAACTGTAAATTACATGCAGAGCGGAATCTGTCATGCAGCAGCTTTGGACAAGAGGTTAGCGTGCTTTCCCTGAAGTGTCAGAGCCGTCCCTCTGATCCGGTGCAACCCAGAGAGCCTTTCCGCGCAGGCATCAGGACCAGCTCCTCCACCTGCGGCTAACTCGCCAGAGCTCCATCAGACCATACAAACCGTGCGCATGGTCCTTGAGCTTCGCCGAGCTCAGGCTGAACGGCTCTCCTTTCGCAATGTCACCGCCGCAAAGCGCTGTTCCCGGCTTGCATGCGTGGCCCAGTTCTGCTCTAAACGAGGCGAAGAGCAGACCTGTGCTGAAGCCCCGCCTGTGAGGTGGCGCTTCTTTCGCAATGTATGGCGCAAAGCTCAGCACTGGAGTGCCACAATCATGGAAAGAAGCCTTACGGCTGGAAACTTGCAAATTTGCCCCTGAGGGGTCCCCGCGCGTCCGCGAGTTCAGGTGCGCAGTTGCCTAGTTGCCTCGACAGATCAGGTGGCGAGACCCCTGGATCGAAGACACCAGGTAGCGAGCTCGGCTGAGCACGTAGAGCGCTGGAACTGATAATTCGCCGGCAAGGTGGCTACACCCCAGTAGCATTCACGCCAACCGGCTACACCCCGGGAGCGTACACGTTTGCAGCTGAGCTTCCTTCCAGAAGTTTTGCACGACAGAAGCTTTTTCTTCGTAAGGCCCGGAGGTCAGCTGAAGAGGTGCTTCCCGATCTTCCGACTTGAAGATTTTCATCTTGGCAGTAGTTTTGCGCAGGGCCAACTCTGCCATCACCCTGGATGCGTCGCCCATGAAGCATGGCGTCCCTAGATCCATTTCAGGCCTCGCCCTTAGTCCCACAACAGGTAAGGGCGCTGGAGGCTTGCAGAAGCCTGCCTGCAGCCAGGAACTCCGAGAAAATTCGGTGGACCTGCAGCTTCACCGAACTCTCGGCGAAGGAGCCCCAACTTCGCGACGGAACATGTAGTACCGGAGCACCGACTCGGGAAGGACGGAGACCAAAAAGTCGAATTCAAGAATAGATCCCGAGCAGGCGAGCTGTGAGCAGCCTCAAGGAGTGCAAGCTTGGAGAAAATCTTCCCTTCCAATCTCCCAGGTTCCGCGACCGGTTGGTCAGCCAGAAGCTGTCAAGCAGGAGGGTGGCAAGGCAGACAGATGCAGAGAGTCTCGCAAGGTGATTTAAAGTCTCGCGTCCATGATAATGCCAGGTGTATGAGACCACCAAATATCACGTGCCTCCGGCAGCTACAGCCGTGTGGGACCCGATTTGGAGAACAGTCCATCCAACCTCTGTGACAACTGCGGATGATGGGCGCTTGATGTTCGTATCAGCGGCGATCCAAGCTGAGGTTTGCACCGTGGTTGACTGTGGTTCAAGCTCTTGCGAGTTCATCCGCTCCACTGTCAACCAGGCCAGGCTGGTCGCATGCCTTGCCTTGTGCTGCAGGCTGTTAGTCGAGTGACCTGGCATCTTGGCCAGGTGCCAGCCTATCCGTCAACTGCAAACACGGCGCATATCCCCATGGCAGTTCTGACCCCATTTCTCGCTCTCGGGCTCTCTTCGTGTTGGCAAACCTCACAACACAAGAGCTGAGGTCGTCTGCCAACCCTTCGCAGAGCTGACGGCTTTCGAGGCTTCCCCGCAGATATCTGGTGCCGCGTCGCCGCGTCAGTGTCCGAAAATCAATCAATCCAGAAGCTAAAGAAAAGCAAATGTCGATTTCATGTTTCGGTGTTGATCCGTGGACATTCCACTTACAGAATTAGATGGGTTTTTTGATTGCTTGTCTATGCGTTTATGCAATAGATTTAATTGTCTCGCTGCATATTAGCAGAACTCCTTAGAGACCTGTGAAAGTTGCTACCACGATACGTCAGTAAATCATGATTGACTTGGCTGGTTTGGCGAAACATGATGTGACTGGACTTGTGGATAGCAAGCTCCAATCATTTTTTGCGGATATTCTTCAGTTCACTGTCGAACTAGAATAAGCATCAGCTGAAATGAAAGATTATGTTGATTGTTGAACTGCTGTGCTACTTACTTACGACTAATTGAATTTCAGGTTGAGGACTTTCAAGGCAACAGTTAGATTACAGTGAGAGTTTAATTGGGACTCTTGGTAGCAATGTCCGACCATTTCGTGGGTATCTTCTTTGATTCAGGTCGAGATAGAGCAAGCCTCAGTTTGGATCCTGCAACTACTCAGTCCAGTCTCGTCTGGCCTCGCCTCGTCTACTAGTCCAGTCTAAGGACCATCAAATTTAGTTGTGGTCCGGCTTGGGGGGGTGCTTTAGGAGAAGCAGTTAAATCCTGATTTGACGGTGCCGGTTGGGCAGCAGCCTCGGCACGGAGTAGAGCGTCGCGCAACCTTCAAGGGCCAATGAAATCATAAGTTAATTGTGCGGGGCTTAAATGGTTCCAAGACGGCCCGATGCCGGGTAATTAGCTCCGGAGTTGACCGCTCTGTATTCTTGGATTCGATGCCTGCGCCCGGGCCCCCGGGTGTGCCTCCCCCGCCCCGGCAGGGTCTGGAGGAAATTTGCGCCACAGTCGCCTTAATAGCATGCCACGTCAATGCCGTCAACTGCCGTCAATAACTGGCTGGGTCCGGAATCCTCGCGACGGTTGTCGATTTCGGATCTTGATATCTGAGCGAGGAGCAACGAATCAAGCATGCCAACAGTGTTTCAAATCCTCATAACACATCAGTGTTACTTCAACAGAGCCTACTGTCAAACACAAGCCGCGGGGACAGGGGACCGGGTGGAGGGTTATTAGCGTGGGTCCATGAAACACTTGTGCAAGCGATGGCGAGGCTGACATTCCGTGTGTTGACCTGGGGGAGTCAGGTTGGGAGCTTACTGCACGTTACAAAACTCTCCACGAGCATGGCGAACCCGTAGCGCTTTTTGTTTGACTGAGGCCCTTTCAGGTGCAACAGGTGCAAGGCCTATGTCAACCCGTTCTTCTTGTGGCACAACAGTGGCAAGGAGGTCCTCATGGGGATCGACCATGCTTCAAGCATGCTGCCTGCACGTCGGCTACATGTACGGTCTTTTTGCAGAGCCCCAAGCGTGGCAGGCAACATGCAACTTTTGCGGTCAGCGAGTGGAGGCACGTTGCAGTAAAAGCTTGTCGAGGTTCTGCGGCATGTGCAGGTAGCTGCGGGTTTGTTGTCTACGCGACCAGGTCCCTTTGGAATACATGTGCAATCTTGACGAGAAGGGGCAGCGTGTCGACAAGGCAGCAAGATTGGCGGCATGAGCATTGCCAGCTTGCACTGCAAGACTCGTCTGGCTGAGCCGAAGGCGAGCCGGCCGGAGTTGAATCGAGGCACGGTGGACTACGTCGTCTGGAGCCGAGTTGCCCCAGCTCCAGCTTGGCCGAACTGAGCCTCACGGAGTCGGAGGCACCAAGCGACTACTCCGAAACAGCTCCAGTCGTTCCTGCCACCATCTTTGTCATTGAAGCGCATGTAGCTCAGTGTGCAAAACGTGAACTCGTGCAGGGAAGGCCAGCTCCAGCTTTCTGAGGACCCAGAGATCTCTGCAGTGTGGTCTTCTGCCACAGGCCTTGGCCCTTCTTTCATGGCTCAACGCTTTCGGAGCTCTCCGCTCGACTTGAAGGTCATGTGGACACTGCGATCCTTACTTGGCTTCATGGAGAAGCCATCATCGAGGACAGACTTTTGCTTGTTCCAGACCGCGGTGGAGGCTCAACGAACTGCTGGGAGTACATATGGAGCTAGAAAGAATTCGGCATGAGTGTGTCTGTACTTCACGGTCCCCTTCTCCGCCGCACTCCCCTCACCTAAACGACCTAAACCTCACAACGATCTCATTGGAAGAAGTGCGACAAGCACGGAATTCTGGATCTGCTAGCATTGGTTTGCACGCAGGACTTCCTCGGTTGTAATGCAAGTTGGTCCATTTAGTCCTCCTGCGATAAAGAGACTGGAGAGGGAGTTGCGGAGCAGTTGGGCATTCTTCCGATGAACGGCACTTATGCGTTGGATCTCTTTGGATATTTAGCCCGTGAGGATCGGGATTCTGCTCTTCGACCATGCGCTGCACTTCTTTGCCTTCTATCCTGGACTAGTGCGGGTCTTTAGGACTTCCTCTGTTGCTGTGCACGGGTTGTCGAGCACATGCACGTCTAAGGATTGCGCTCGCCAAATCACGGTGTCGGACACGGAGGATGGATGCTTTCCTTGCGAATCGTAGTGGGACGCTTGCGGCTTGCGCAGGACCCCTTTGCACCTTGTGGTGCAGAGCAGCTGTTGGTAGATGCCGAGGCCCAGAACTGGCAAGGGCACATACGAACATACGCGGCTAAGTGCGGCTGGAACGAAACAGTTCAACGCTGTCTGAGGATCCTGCATATCGCAGCCAGCAGCTTGCCTGCTTATTAGGGGCAGTCTCGGTTTCCTCGACCTCCACTATCCAAAGCTCAATCTGAGGATTGATACCCTGTTGGACGAGCTTCCTGGACTGTTGTGTGCCGAGGGTTTAGACGCTTGGCAGCAAGTTTTAAGATGCAAGTGTGCGCCACTCAAATGATCAATTTCGCGGTGCTTTCAAAGGCGGAGCAAGCCGCGGGCTGTGCTGCCCTAAAGGCAGCTACGGAGTTGCTGGGCTCTCGTGGCGGGCGTCCCAGTCCCATGTTTTGGGACGGCGTTGTCAGACCGTAGAAGGAGAGGCACCGAACTCGACTCTGCAACAAGGCGGAGGCCATGTGATCATGCAGCGGTCTCGGAATCGTGTTCGGACTTAGGACTTAGGACAATCACAAGTGTTCCGCTGGCAGGTTTCATGCGAGCTTGCCAAACTCCGGCCTGATGCTTAGATCCCGCTTCCAGCTGCTGGGATCCTTTGCAGCGCGACTGTTTTTTCTTCAGGAATCGGAGCTTTGAGACACCGTGATGACATCAAGCTGCCTGTCAAAAGCATGGAGTCTTCTGCAGAGTGCAGCGTTTCACCTTCCCGGAAGTTCAAGCCGAAGCTCTCAGGCTGGCCTCTGAACCTGAAGGCCGCCACACGTAGCCTCAGATCACGCAAAGGGGCAGAAGTAACACTTCTGGCTTCCCTGCTCGGTTTTGCTTTCGATCCTGTCAAAACGCGGGAGCCCCCTTTCCCGTGCAAGGTGGCGGTCTATTTTCTGCCTGCTGCTTACTGCATCAGAATCCGCCCACTTGAACACGCACTGACGGCCGTAGACCGCAGTGTTTTAGGTGCAGCAGCCGACGTTCTTTGAAGAGATTGGTGCTGACTGCCTCAATCGCGGAGCCAGCTGCTTAATGTCATGCTCAGCGGCTTATCACCGACAGCAGCAAGTCCGCTGCATCCATGATGACTGCCCGCTAAGGTTGCAGTGAGCGTGTTCTGCGCACCTGCAACCGGAATTTACATAGTCCGCCTGGCAAGTTTCATGGAGCTCATGCCTGACATACACAACAGCTTTGAACGAGATGCTAGGTTGCCCTGCACACTAGCATGCGAACCGATGGATGCATCCTGTGCACTTCCCAACCAGCAAGACCAGGAACAGAAGGCATGCATGTAAATTAAATGTTGGCACTTGGCATTGTGTCGGAAGCCTGAGCATATGAAGTTCGTTCCGAAGCACGGGCATATGCGCATTATCGGTAGCTGCCAGGACATGGCAACCTTGTGCAGAATTCCCAGGCTGGGCTACAGTCGGCAGTGACAACAAATTCTTGGAGCTTGCACTGGCATTCGGTGAGGAGAACCGGTGGAGAGATCTGCTACTATCCTGGATTTGCGACTGGCTTACTGGCAGCCTTCTGCCGTTTGTGGTCCAGTGACGATGTCAGCTTTGGTGCAGTCTTCACATGTGTGAAGTCCTCAGGATCCTAGCAGGGATGGAGAACGGCTTCACTATGATCTCTCGAGGCAGGGATTCCGCCAAGCGTCGTCTCTTGCGTTCGGGATGCGGGGTGACCCGGAGGCACTGCAACGTTTTGGGTTGCCTCGCATGATTTTGAATTACTCTGCAGTTGGCCCCAAAGACCTATAGACATTGGTGTTGAGGACACTGGGGGTTCGATGGGCTTGACATGTCGCGGATCTCGGCTTGGAGTGTAGACTTCGAGGCTCAGGGGCCTTCATGTGCGTCTCCTGATAAGCAGCACAGTTGGGAAACTGGCTTAGGAGGTGGGCAGGGAGGGAACTGCGGCCTCACAGCCATGGGGAGATCAGCTGCCCTTGGACTGAGAGTCTTATCGGGCGGTGTTCTACTTGATTTACCAGAGAGTCCACGTTGTTGACGCCAAGTTATCAATCACCAGCGTGATCCACTGTGATAGTCCGGAGAAAGGAAGCTCAAATTCTTTGGCCGGATGAGAGAAGCTCCGGAAGCTTGAACGCCATCCGCCGTCCAAGCAAAGAGAGTCACAAGAAAATGCAGACGACGAAGAGATGGCTTCAGAGGAGGCTGCGGCCGAGATGGCTTCGGAGGCGGCTGCAGAAGAGCAAGAAGATGCAGCTCCGGATGGGCACGTTCCGATGGCCCTTCTCCGAGCTCCCAAAGCGCTGGCAAATCTAGGAGGAGCGACCCCTTGACACAGCGATGTCGACGAGCTTCAAAGAGACTCGACAGAGTCAGCGTTGCTGCAGATACAAATTAAGTTGGACAACCTGACAGATCTTTTCTTCAACCGCACAGGCGCGACCCCCGATGTGACCGAGGAGCAGCATCGAAAACTTTAGTCAGGGATGCTATATTCCAATTGAAATCACGGTTCCCGACGCTACTCGCACTTTGACTCTCGCGGCCTTCAATCTCATTGCAAACAGTATCTTTTGGCAACTTCTCTCGGCGAGAGATTATGGCATGACATACGCAAATCCCACATTTTGCGGGTTTGTATTCTCGCGCCGTATCCGCAGTTGCTAAGCAGCCGCGATACGTTCGTTCTTTGGACTTCCCAGACGCATCACTTCCGGTTTATTGTAAAACCTATCTCAACATTCAGTTGGTATCAGTTGGAAAGTGTTTTGCCAGTCTCCTTGAGTTGTATGCGTCGCTCTTCTATGCATGCTCACTCTCCAAACAGTGCTGATGGAGGCGTGCAAAACTGGTTCTGTTGCCCATCTTGCTCAGCATGTCGATTCTGCTTGAAGAATGTCCTGCACAATCTTTTGGCGCGTTGCAGGACAGTTGTTCAGCAAGCTGTGCTCTCGCCTGAGATCCACGAGCAAGTGCTTTGATGGGCTGCTGACAGAGAGTCGAGAGTGTGCTGCTTTTCTTGAGGTTCAGTGTTATGTTCAAGCTGCGCGTGAGCAAGGGGCTCGCGGTCGACAGCATCCATTCCACTTGGGATCCAGAGGCCGTCATCCCGAAATGCAATCAAGCACAGCAAAAGATGGTGCATCAAAGTGAAACTTCAAGATTTAGGTCATAGATCCCAGCACTTTCTCCGTCTCGAGAATGTGACGGGCTCAGATGATACACACCGTTCGTGTTGTGCAGCTGTTCACTGTCCCCAACCGAGAGGTCTGTTGATGCAACGGCTGATTTTGTCCTTGTGCATGGTGAGAGGACATCTTCGGTGCAGTGTTGGCGTCAAATTGTCGTTCTAGTCGCAACACAATGACCAGGATCGAAGGTCAAAAGAATGCGTATGTTCAGGCACTGCGCTTGCAGTGCTACGAAAAGCTCCAGGTGTTCTCCCCGTCTTGCGCTTTTGTTGTGCATCAGGTTGCTTGCCTCTACACGGACAAGCGTGGCAAAAGGTTAATCCGCCACATCCTTACTTACTTGTCGCAGAAGGAGCCGCAGGACTCAATCCGCTAGCCCAACGGGACCTCGCAGGAGTCCACACGTTGCAGCTGCCGCTGACATCTTCATTGAGCAATGTCTTCCGATACACGGAAATCGACGCCGTTACCAATTTGCTCCTAAAGCAGGCCATGTGGGCCCATGTTGCGCTGGGCTTCCGCATTGACCAGAGCTGTGAAGAAGCTCCCCTCAGGCTGCGGACTCTGCCCTGAGCGGGAGTTTCAGCAGCACCCAGCTATGGATGAATCGTTGTTTGTTGCTCCATGTTCATCTGATTCATCTATGCTCCGTGATTGGCCAAGGAACGGAAGCTTCAAGGACAAGCTTACCAAATCCTGTGTCGCCGCAGCCTGAGAAAATCGAAAAGCTAGCTCGTTCGGATGCTGCACTACATACAGGTAGCACGAAGTGTCATCAGGGATGTAGGTAGTATGCGGACAGCCAGGACATGCTGCACGCCTATCGAGCAAACTGTGCCTCCATGACTGCGGTGCTGCGCCTAGCGGGCCTAGCTTCGCTGCGCTTCGCGGCCAGTCTGAGCTGTTCCCAGCTCGGAGCATCTCGGAGCAGGCCGGGCAGCTGATTCTGCCAGAGTCGCTGAAGCTGCTGCACGAGCCTTGGAAGTGTACGACCGGCTCAGACGGTTCCAACCAACAAGGTCACTGGATCCGCTCGGAGGTATGGGTCAGCGAGAATAGGTTTCCAAAGCAAACACCTGTGGGTGCATTTGCATGCACACCTGCGATCGGATGGGTCAGGAGCATGAACCTCACAGAAGATATGGTTACCTGATCCCACACGGCAGCAAAGAACGGACTCCGGACGAAGCCTGCTGCAGCTGCAGCAAGGAGGCATTTCACTCCCACGCGTAGGTGGCGTCCAGGTACGACTATAGAGTTACACTCGCTGAATTGGCTCCCTCAAGTAAACATTTCCGAGCTGTGGCCCTTTGGAAAATACGTCAACATGCTTCTATCCGCACAGATGACGCCAAAGACCAGTATGGCCTCATGCGCGAGACCACATGTGGTAGATGCAGTGTCGCAGAGTGTCAGTGTGAGTCACAGTGTGAGGGTTTAGGGTTTAGGGGTTGTCCTTTTCTCGAGCCCTCGATCAAAAAGGCTTCGATGCTACGTATGACACACATGAACATATCCAAGTTCGACTCTGCAAATGCTCCATGTCAATGATTCGCAGAATCTTTGAAGCCTGCGTCAGTCCCAGATTGATGGGAGACGACACGCAAGCTGCTTCAGATCTTTTGCGTGGAAATGTTTGCCAAGCTCTTGCGATTCTCTTCTGCTCATGAATCCGGACTCCAAACAACATATACTCCAACACCCAAGCTTTTCAAAATGCTTCGACACCGCGGCCGTCAAAAACCAGGTGGCTTTGCTCGTAGCGTGTGTCCGGACCCAGCTCAGTCCTCGACACAAATGCCTTAATTTGAGATCCGCAACATCCATGCACTTGTTCAGTAGCAGTTGCAGAACCTCCGCTTTGCATGCAAGAGTGTGTGTGTGTGTGTGTGTGTGGCAACAAGGGCTTTGCGGACGGGCAGCAGTAACGAAGTTCTGTTCGATCTTCTAGTATCCGTCTTGTCCACGGCTTTCGATTGTTCTGCCAACTTCGATGCTATCGCACGACTCGGGAGTTAGTTTCTTGCCGTAGATAAGTTGGGGTGCAGCGCCCGCCGACTCTGCAAGGGATAGAAGTGCCCTTTCCAATGACTGCACCTGCATTTGAGACGAAGGCACTACTTCCTCTTGCTCTAAACCAATCCTGCACGAAGTATCAGCATCATGCTCCATGCTTTGCGGACCCAGTCCACAATCCAGCAGATCAGTGAAAGAAAAATGTCTCTGAGCAGTCTGGTTCCTGCCGAGGCCTTTATACATCGGCACTATCCGCAAGTTTCCGGCATTCAGAGCAGGCGAGGATGTTTTTGTTGTGTGTGCGAGCACAGTTCGCTGAAGCACCATGCACGAAGCAGCGATGCTCGCCCAATGCTTGCTGCATGTTTGTATCAACGTGCAAAGTGATCTATCTTCAGGCTCCGACATCAAGGTGGATGACCGGCAACTCGGCTCAGTGGGGGAGTGTTTTCTCACAAAGATGCGCCTTGCAATGCAGGATCGTGTCGCTGATCAGGGTATGGAGCTTAGATACAAATAGGCTGCGCCTGCGAGTCCTCTGCCGAGAGAAGCTGCTCGAGTGTTGCTGCTTTCTGAGACCCTGGGCCTTCCCGTCGGCTTGACAGCTCCGCTGGTCTATCCGCGAGCTGGGACCCTCGTATGTGCCAGAAGCGGCGGTGGTGATCAATGTCTTTACCTCCGAGGTCTATACCATGCTGCCGCTCCCAGACAAAGCAGGACTTCCAACTGGAATAGGAGACAATGCCAGCAACTTAGGTTCCGCTTGTGATGTCCAAACAGCATTCTGAGCAAATCCTAGTATTCATGTTGTGCGTCCCCGCTGCAGGTGTTTATGCCTCCAACCATAGCTGGCTCCAGCTTGGGACTTTGAACCTCTGCCCAGAGGGGCTTCGTGCTTCACTCCCCGGCCCCCGGCCCTACCTAGGCGACAAGCTTGCGACCGATCGCATCTACTTGCTGCTCCGCAAAAATAACGAACTGTTACTGTTGACTCCCCATATACCCCCATGATGTTTCTGGCTTTGTGCCTTGCATCTCAGGATCGACAATGGCATTAGCTTGCGCCTCTATGTGACCGGCTCAACTGGTATGTCTCCTCTTGGCGGCATGTCATCTGCGCCGTGTGCCATCATCCGTTGGTATTCCAAGGTCAGGCCTGAGGTTTGTCAAGAGACGCTGTACCAAGTGCAGCTCAGCAAGCATCTAGACGAGACAGCGCAGGGTAGAACTTGCAGAGAGCTGTTGCAGCAGACCATGCTGACAAGGTTTGGAGCAGAAACGCTGCAAGACGTCGCCACGATTCTCTCGGCTCCAGAGGCACTCTGTGTGTCAGTTAAGAAGCCTGCTTTGTCGCATATCATGTTTGACAGCTGCTTGTTCGGAGCGATGCATGCAGGCGTATGTGGATTCTCTCAGCGAGGACGCTGAAAGAATGCTGTCATGCGTGCAGCAAATCAGGAGGGAAAGATGGAGGCCGGATCTGTGTTTGAGGAAACAGGATGGGTGTTACAGATCAATGTTGCACACATTTGCGCACGAACATCTTGGCAACGGCTTGCAAACTACATACATGTCGAATCGGCGTGAGGCTGCCCTGGCAGTCCTTCCATGTTGTGCTTCCTGGCACACCAGACGAGCTCCGACCCAAGCTGACTTTGCCGAGCTGTGGAGCAACAGGCGCGTTTGTCTTTCAGGTCCCGCGTCCTCGCCTCGCTTGCAGAAGACCGTGCTGGGTCCGAGTCCACCTACGTCGGGCTCCAAGATGGCACACTCGCAGTGACTTCGCAGCATGGAACTGGCGAGAGATGGCATCGAGAGATTTGTCTGAAGGTCGATTTCCTTTGCCACATCCACAAGCTTGTTCAAAACAAGCAGGATTGATGACAGGCCCAATCGCATGTGATGTCGAACCAGAGGTGGCAGAGTGAATCGCCGTGCCAGGCCGACAAACCCGCTAGCTCGTTGCTGCTTTGATGAACAAATATCAGGCATTTTCAGCCGGATGAAGGTTTGGAATCTGGCACGTGAATTCAGGTGACGGATGGTCATTCAGTTACGAAGTAGTTACGAAGTACTGGTAGAACGGGACATTGTGAAACCGATGGAATAGAGCTGAGATGTGGAGGCCATCCACGAGAAACAAAGCCACAAAGCCTGCTGCTCAAGTTTTTAAAGCCCTTGGGGACGACGGACCTAGCTTTCGCAAGATCAGCAGGGAGGGTGAGGCATCGCCAGGCAGCAAGCCGTCACAAGTCTCGCCGACGTCACCACCTTTGCGGTACACAGTGCCAGCCACCTGGGCAGCACTTGCTACCTGAGCAGCGCAGAGTGAAAACACTCGATTTTCAGGCTTGCAGTCGTTGCAGTCGATTGTCTGTACAGCGCCTGACTGCACTTCGCAAACCTGGACTGACCTATGCTGAGTCAAGCGCAGTCCAGCCATAGGCAACTAGCCGGCAGCAGTACACTTCAGAATCGCAACTGCTTCCCCTGCCGTTCCAGTATTTTGTGAATCTAGTCGCCGGCAGTTGCAGTCTCACTTCTCGACCGTATATGTTTTGAGTTCCTGCGGCTTCAGAGCCTTCAAAGGCGGCGCCGCACAGCGCAGGCACAGAGGGATGACTTCCCGGCAGCTCGGCTGCTGATGGGGCCATGGCTACCGAAGGATGGGGTAAAGCTGTGGGCTGTTGGTTACCCAAGGTTCAGCATTTAGTGTCTGCAGCCTGCAGAGTTTGTGTGAAAGCTGAGGCATAACAGTGGTGCATCGTGAAAAAGCTGGCCGCACCAGATGCAGCTGTGCTGGCTAAGTCGAGGTGATGGTTAGTGAAGCAACCTGGTTGACAATGCATGAACTCCCAGACGGTTGCTTCTTGGTCGCAGGTACGAGCGAAGTACTGAGCTCGAATTTCGAGACGCATCTGAAGTTGTCAACCGGCACGTAGCGGCTTGACAGCGATCCAGCTAGCTGCGGATGAATATGTTGCACTTAGCATTGGAACCAACACAGGGTTGAGCTAATAGCCAGGTTTGGGTGGCTTTGTTCATTATGGTGCTGGGCTGAGAACCGCCAGTTTCCTTGCTTGCGGCATTCATGCCAATTCCGACTTCGTCTGAGGCCATGGAAGGGGGGCTCGTCATGTGGCAGGTTGGGCACCTGAGGGAATTCTTCAGGCGTGGCCCTGAGCGGTGCATGCACGTTCAGCGACAAAGATACCGTGTGGCTGCAAGACCGAGGCGTGAAAAGCTGATCGTATAGGCCGAATAGGTGTTAATGGAAACAGGTCGGGCCGGGCAACTGTGCCGGAGCGACCTGCTGTGCCAAAAAGTCGGTGCTCGTTTCGGGATTGAAAACCGTACCTGTCTTGCTGCGGATGCATTTGCCTTTCTTACCTGCATCAGTTGCAGACATCAGTTGTTGCACGGCTGGACCCCGGTGCAAGCAGCTGAAGACAATGCCTGCAGCTCCGCTGCAGCTCCGAGCAAGGACGCGTAGGAACTACTGGTCATGGTCGACAAGACGGTAGGTCAATCAAGCATCACTCAAGAGTCGCCGGGCATGAGTAATCGAACAGCTCATGGTGGTGCCAGCGAATTTGCCGGCTGGCGATGACTGACTCTGCAACGGAATTTCGATATTTGAGCGAAGAGGAAGCGGATTTTCACCATGGCAGCTGGCCTGCGCAGCAGCTTCGCTTTTTCCAGGATGCAGAGCGCGCGCTGACATCTGATGTGTGCCGACGATGGGCAGGTCGCAGAACCCGTGCACCACGGCTCTCGCGTTCCATCCCTCCAGACTTTATGCCTTTCAACAGGACGCTCGGCCTGGGAAATGTCGGTGCTCCTAAGTATCACCATCTCATCAGCAACGCAATCGTTGATTTGACAACTATCGCGCTCACACTGCGCTTATTCTGTGCTTCTTATGCACTTCAATGTGCCGAACTTCTTGCACACTGGCGAGCGGCCTGGTGCCTGATGCTTAGAAGACTGGGCAAAGCTACAAGGCCAGATGTGTCGGTTACGCCAAAACCTTGTGTGCTTTTGGTGCAGAAAAGCAACTTCCTACACGTTTGTTTTTGCTCCCCGGAATCCCATGTGCATGATGCAAATACCCACCCCGGCAAGCAGTCCATATTGACGACGCCAATGTACTTTTCAAGGCTGCTAAAGACAGCAGCCAAACACGGCCTGCACGATGCTATTCCTGAGAAGCTAGCGGCATTTGCTAATGCACCATTGCTCAGCACTACGCCAGTCTTATAGTTGTTCTTCATGTCATGGGATAGCAGGGACAGCACTCCAACCCGGAAACATCAACAAGCTTGGAGCTTGCAAGGAATGAGAAACCGGACACTCGGAACGAAGACCCAACAGTCTAATAGCCCTTGAACCCAGGAAGCAGTCGATACTTCAAGCCTGTAGCGCAAGTTACAGAGGCAGCTGATGGCAGCTGCCTAAGCTGAATCGTTGAAAGCCCAAGCTGCAAAATCTCGACACCCCTGCAGGTGGCTCGGTGCGGCTACAGCCTTCCTCCCAAGAGCTGGCAGGGTACGCACGGCCTTCGGAACGAGCACAGCGGCTTTGATCACGCAAGCTTTGCCCCGTGACCTTGTCTTCCCGCTGAGCTGCCTCGCCACGGGAAAAGCTGACATTCTGACTTCGCTTGCAGCTGTTGACAATGTAACTATCACGTTTACGGAGTATTTCGAGGCCACAACTCTTCTGGGCGACGAGGTGATACAATTCGGCAGCACTCGTGTAAAGCGAGCAGAGTTTCACGGAGAAGCTCCGAACCGATTTGCGCCTGAGGGCATCCAACACCGTGCTGCAGTTCTGCTTTGGGCATTGGCGCACCGTCCCATCGGTTCCGTTCCTGCGCTGACGCCAGAAGTGGTGGAAGTTGGAGTCAACCGGGCGGAATGCTCTGCTAGGCTGCTGTCGTCTCATCCGAAGCTGAATTGGTTGGGGGTTGATCTGTACGTGGCTGTTGACCGAGATCCCATTAAAGGAGGCTCCGAACTTGCCGAAGCACGTTTAGCGCTGGCACCTTGGCTTGGTACACGAGCGCAGCTCACAGTGGACCACAGCACTTCTGCAGCAAAGTCCTGGAGCGGTCTCCGGGAATTTGATTTAGCATTCCTTGATGCAGATCATGAGGAGCACTCTGTGAGACGGGATATTGAAGCCTGGAGCTCTCTCGTCCGTGAAGGCGGCATCATCGCAGGCCATGATTATGCTCGTATCTGGCCTGGGGTCGTAGCATCTGCTCACGGGAGCCTGCCACCAAACACCACACTTCATTTAGCACCGGACATGGTCTTCTGGTGGTACAATCCAAAAACGGCCCCAGCGGCAACTGATGCAGAGACCAGTCACTTCCCAGACGTGTGTGCTTTATACTACAATGCATCTGCATATGACGCATGTGATTGTCGAAATTTTGCCATGCTTGCATTCGGCTTCACCTCAGTAGGATCAGCCTACAAACCGCTCAGCAAGTTATCTTTGCTAGAGTAGCTCATGTCAATTTGATTGTGCCGTCTGTAGATTCACTGATAAGCGCAGGCTTGAGAGCCGTTCTCGCCATGTTGTAGCTAGTGACGCCGATGACGCCCCTGGGGATGTGCACGAGGCCTCGGCCTGCAGCTGGGCTGGAAGAACTTGTCAATTTTTCACGTACAGGAGCAGCGCCGCATCGCGTTCCCATCCCAATGACAGGGCAGAGGAAGGCCTGTGCACCGAAAAGGCCGTACTTGCTCCCAGAATTCTGAATTTCCAAACCTGTACAGGTACAGGATACTGACGAAGGCCGCGACTACAGATGGCTGAGCAGCGACTAGAGAATCAGAATGGCAGGTGCGCTCGTTCTTGGCGTCGACCTCCAATCGCTCGATGTCGACTCTCTTTTGGGGCCTTTGGCCGGAAGGTCTCCACACCAGACTGCGATCAAGTTGCTTCACGTCCCGAAATTCAAACTTCGTGGCAGGGGGTCGCGAAGTTTGGGCTTCCGGCACCTTCACTGATTCATTTTGACTTGGAAGAGTTCGCTGAGAACTGACGAGTGAATGTCAGGCAAAGGCCACCGCGAGTTGGCGTGGAAGGCTTAAGGCCAGGTAGTTCACCTAGTTGGCCCAGCTGCAGCCGTAGCACTGTCAGGGCTGATGAAGTCATCTCCGCACAGAAGAAAGCATTGGAGCAGCGTGGATCCTATCTGGTTGCCATTCGGCATCCGTGTCATTCGGATCCTTGCCACTCGGGTTGACTGCAGCAGATACTCAGTAAGCTCCTGAAGGCCCGCGCCGGCACAGACGTTGAAGGCCAAGGTGGTGCCTTCTTGCGTGTCAGTGCCGCCGTGGCGGCCATGCACGGCTGCGGGTGACACTGGTGAGGCGGCAAACTGCCTGGCACATGGGCCGGCATTGGTGGGCGGCAAATGTGGAGAGCGCATGTATTTCATCGTGGTCGCCTCATTCTGGCCTCTTGTTCTTTCTCTCTGTCTCTCTCTCTCGGGCTACTGTCGTGAAATGCGCAGGTGACGACGGTGACTTCAGATGGCCAAGCATTGCGCTCGGAAATGTGTTTTTCCTCTGCACGATTTGCAGAGCCGAGTTGCCGAGCAACCTGCAGGTCATGAAAGAAGGCGGAGCATCCGTCACTTGCACAGTGCAGGAATCTTAGCCTTCCTGCGAGACAGCAAGAGTGAGCCGGCTCTATTCCAGGTCCCAAAGCAATCCTCTAAATTGAGATCTGTTCAACAGTGAACACTGTTTTCCCCAGCTACTTCTGAACCGGCGCAAGCCTGATTGGGCCGTGTTTTGAGTGCAATTCTTCAGTGTCCAAAGCAACGGGACTTTCTTTGAGAGATCAGTTCCATCAAGGTTTTGCCTGTATCGCAGTGGCGAAGGTCCAAACCCGAGTGTCTGAGGACCGGCCGAAGCTTGATGTCCAAAACTCAACCAGAGCCACGACCTTTTGTGGAAGACCGTCAGGCAGGGCGTGGTCTCACTCAACACGATCGGCAGAGTCGTGCAATTTTCTGCATCTGCACAGGATGGCACGTACCACGTCCAGTTTGTTTGCGCCACGCCTGGGGTCTATGAGATCACAGCCTGCGTGGATGGCGTCGCTTTGCCCATGTGTCAGATCCTTGGGCAGCACCACCTGCCTGCCATGTAAACTTCAACACAAACTTGAAGACAGAGACAACCCAAGACCAGAGTATCCCCACCGAGGTCCTGTTGCGGTCACTGTCGCGTGCTGCACTCGGAGCCTTTTCGTTTGGTTCGTCACTGCCCTGCTACGAGCGGATCCTTTGAGGCCTGGCCCACCCAGCGCGACCACGACACAGGCCGGAGGGAATTGTACTGAAATACGGTAATGCAATGTTAGATACGTTGGGAGTTGAGTAAGCAGGTTCGTGGCGATGGGTCGCAGCGCTGCACGCTTGGTGGGTCCGCAGAGTTCACGATACAGGCGAAACTACAAAGAAGTCTCAGCTGCTCAACACTCTTGAGCTTTGATTGGACTTGGAAAACTACGCCTATAGCAGTGCCAAGCACGGGGGTTAATGCAGGCGATGGACGAGTTCGGGAACCTGTGCGGAGAGGGCGGAGCTCGTTTCGGCCTTTATGCCAAAATGCCGAAGGAGTTGCAACCGGCAAATCGGAAGTCAGGTTTCGGCGTCCGTGCAAGCGCCCATGTGCGCCTGCATGAAGTTTCAGACAATGAGGCCAAGATACAGGGCGATCGATATTGAGCTTGTGGGTTCAAAAATTGGAAACGTGCTTTGGTAGCAGCAACGGTTACTCAACCTTCGATGCGGGCATTTGCGAATTATGCGTCAGGCTTGCGAGGGCTCGCAACCTTGCCCGGAAGAGTGCCCGCAAGGATGGCACGTACACTGTGAGCTACTCCATTCCCGACTGGGCCCAAGGGCCTGTGAAGCTGGAGGTGGGTCGGAACGTCGCTTCGTTCTTGGAGGTTCCGTTGGCACACTCGGAAGGTGCTGCTGGATGGTCATCCCATAAGAGGCTCTCCACTGGTGCCACGACTCATAGGCCGGTGCAGTAGAATCCGGCAAGGGCTTCAAGACGTTGTTGCCGCAGGCTTCGTGCCAGAGAAGGCAGATCCGAAAGCCAAGAGCAAGGCAGTGCAAGGCCGAGTCCAGAAGGGAGCCGGCGGCACTTTCACCGATCAACTTCCGCCAGCAGCTCGGCATTTGCACCAAGAGATGTCGGAACTTTGCGTTATACTACGGCATGTTCGCAGTCATTTGTGAAGCTGTTCTTGTTGTTGGCACGTAGTGCCTTGTGAAGATAGGATTGCTTTGATGTTCCTCGGTAGACGCCATGGTGGTGTCAGAGAGCCGCGTGCCCTGCCTCGTTGCTTGCCATGTCTGCTCTCGGGAGTTCGGAGCCGCCAGGGCCCTAAGATAAGCGACGTCTGGTTCTCAAGATGCGGACTTGGGGGAGACTCGATTGCATGGCTGCAGGCCTCCATCGACGTGCACCTGGAGCAATGTATCAAAAAATGGGAGGATGCGCAGCAACTGAAGCCAAGACCGCATCGGGAATCTGTGCCAGAATGCCCCAACCTCGCGCCGGATATGACACAAGCAGATTTCAACCGGGCAGCTAGCTGAGCTGTGTTCTAAGGGATTGTGCCCCCTGAAGAGGCATCAGTTCTGCTCAGTGTAAGGCAATTGTCAGATTCAGTCATTAAGACACGATCTTCACGACAAGGTCGTGAGAGCTCGATTTCGGAGGCGATGTGCTCACTGTGGCAAGGATATGCATGTTGACCAGCTGCAAGCTCATCTACGGAGCTGTCCTAGAGCAGATATTCCGGAAGCTCCACACGTGTTTCGGCCAATGAAGAGCAGATCTATCAACCCACTTTGTGTTTCGTGTGCACGCAGCTAACTGCGTAACAGACATGTTCAAGCCGTATCCATGGTTTGGCTTTGGCAGGCTCATTGAAGCTGTCGAGTCTGGAAAGAAGGTAAGTCAGATCCCTCGGATTGCGTTCCAAGGCTCCAGGCCTTTAGGTTGCATAGCTTTGATTGCCCCGTCGTGTTTTGACTGTGCCCAAGCCTGGCTTCTTGCCGAGGTGCAGATTATTTGCCAGAGTTGTGGGCGTGCTTTTCCCGATGATCACAGCTTGCAGCAGCATTTGGAAGTCTGTGGCTTGGAGGTTCCCGGAGAGGAGATCCAAGTCGTCCCGATTCCAATGCCGTTCCATCTGACCTGCCACCTATGCGGATGCAACTTTGGAAGTAAGTCCTTTGACCTGAGCTCAGCTTACACGATCATCGGATTGCAGCGACGCGAGACACCTGCACTCGGACTCTCGGATGGTCTGCTCAGGAAATCCATGTCCAATACTGTCAGCAGAAGTGGCAGATGCAGGAGCAGCAGAAAGAAGCCGATCAGCGGCGTCCCCTTCCGAGCCCACCTGCCTGGACACCGAACATGACCCAGGAGCTGGTTCAAAAGGGCATCCGTATCCGTACACGTTGCTGTTGCGAGCGCGAGAAGCCAGGAGCAGTACAATGAAGCCGCGCGGGTGGCAGCCTTAAACCGGCCTCAGCAAAACTCGCGAAGCTTGTGGCCGCTGCGTTCCTGCCAATAGGACGCAGCCCGAGGACATCTTTATCAAGGAGGCACAACTTCGCGGACTCCAAGACCTCAACGCTGCTCCCTTGCCCACAAGCGCCTGTCGCAGAAGGAAGCCCAAGCCGGTGACCTGCGAAACTTGTGGACGCGAGTTTACCGAAGCATCGATTACCCTGCACCGTCGTAAGTGCGCAAAGCTACAGCAAGAGCGGAAGAGACACCGCCACGACGAACGGGGAATTGACTCTGAAAGCCCAGACAGATCTGAGCGAGCAAAAAGCTGCGATGCAGCCGGGCAAGCTGAAGCTTGGGTTGTACGCAGCCACAGTGCTCATGCAGTGCAACGTCAAAGACCCCAGACGCCGAAGACTGTGCCCTGCCAATTCTGTGGGAAAAACTTTTTGTACACATCCATAAAGGTCCACCAGAACCAGTGCGGACAGCGTCAGAGGATATTCCATGCTCCACAGAAGCGCGAGAACTCCCAGAAATTGAAGGCTGCACTCAGAAGTCGAGATTCTACGCCTCGAGGCAGGAACGCAGGAAGCAGAAAATGCGGATTGTTCATGATTGTTCTGAAACTGTTCTGCAGAGTGGCGAAGTGCCACTGGTCTCGCAAAGGGTTTGTCGATGTTGCGGGCTTCCGAACGGTCGGTGGCAGGTCTGGTTATTGCTTCTGTTTGTGTTTTGTTGAAGGCTTGGCACACATACGTGTCCTTCCAGATAATTTCCAGATGAAAATTGTGCTTGCACCAGCTTTTCTGAAGGGAATCCGCAGCATGAATTCTGCATGTCGTGAAGAGAGCGTTTCGACACAACAAAAATCACTGACGGGTAGAAGCGTTTCTCTTTTTCGCGGCTGTTCCAGAACATCCAAGTTACAAGTAGCAGTTAGCTGGAGTTAGCAGCTCTCAGTAACCACGAATTCCTGGGAGGCAAGACGCCATCTCCAGATCCCATCCCGGCTCCGGGACTGAAGCGGTTTGCGAAGTTTGTGACCTGCAATGTGTGCGGACAGCTCTTTGGCACGAAATCTATCCACTGCCACGTCCCTCGGTGTCAGAAGCTCCGAGAAGCTCGCGAGGCACAGAAACCAATCTGGGATCGCCAGCTACAAGCCGTGCCTCGCTGCGCAAAAGCGAACGTCGCCGAAGAGATGCCGACCAGATCCATCCGTCAAGCTCCCAAGGTACAGACTGCCGCCTCAATGTCCATTCACCCACTGGCAGTTGTTTGCCACCTTTGTGGTAGACATTTCAGCCGCGCTTCGATTGCCATTCACTTGCCACGTTGCCGGAAGATCTGGGAAGAGCGTGAGCATGCAAAGCCGCCAAAGGAGCGGCGAAAAGTTCCACCAGCTCCCGAAGCTGACCTTGGCAGCGAGGAATACAACCAACGCGCCAGAGTAATCTACAAGGAAGAGAGTGCCGAAGCTTGCCCGAGGTGCGGTCGGAGACTCGCAGACGACAAGCAGTTCAGTTTGCATCTGGCCAGCTGCAAGATCAACAGTGTGGCAATGCCGGAAGAAAAGGAGCAGGACCAGTTGCCGAGAGGATGCTTGGTCTTGGTCACTTGCCACCTTTGCGGCAAAGACTTCGGCACCGCCAGCATTGTCGCTGGCTCAGAGAGCAGGGTTTGATGGGGTCTAGCGTCCTGGAGATGAAGCGCACGGGACGTACGAGACTGTCGCAAGCAGCAGCAGCCCACACTGGCGGAATAGAGCATCGGGCATGCTAAGGACATTCATCGACAGCAATGTACCCGAAAGTGGTCGCAGAGAGAGGCGAAAAGGCCAACTGATGAGAGGCGTCCGCTTCCGCATCCTCCCGAAAGCAGCATCGGGATGTCGCAGGACCGGCATTTTCATGCATGAGCTACATTTGCAGTTGACTGCCTGTCATGTGTAAGACAGGACGATTACAATCGAGCAGCCCTGAAGATCTTCCAGGCGTGCCACATGCTCAGCTGCAAGTTCTGCAGCCGGAGCTTTTGGGACGAGGAGAAGTTTGAGCAACACCTCCGAATCTGCGAAGATCTTGCTACCGACGGTGCCCGGGCCCGGGCCCAGCACACGAAGAGTCCTGGCCGGGGCTCCCGGAGCCCTTCTCCTACAGGTAACACCTCACCGACCTCACCATCACCGAAGCACATCCCAATCCCAAGCCTTCTTTGCCATATTTGCGGGAAACAGTTCGGAACGGCGTCACTGGAGATCCACATGCGGCAGTGTGCCAAAAAATGGGAGCCTTTGCTGCAAGTATCAGCAGGTGACTTTGCGAAATCCAGCTGTTTGCCGCTGTCATGGAGATGTGGTCATGCTCAGTCTTTGAAGGAGCAGAGACAGGCCACAAAGCCAGCAGAGTTGAGACGTGCCCTACCTCACCGACCAGAGAGGATGCCTGACATGACGCAGGACGGAGTTTGACCCGACACTGACACCAGTGATGGTAGCCCGTCGCACCGGTTTCAAGAGGAGACCTACGACTCTCTGATCAAGGCCGTCCGTGTTTTGCATGCAATCCGTGTGATTTCAAGTACAAACAGCACATAGTTGTGCTCCTTCTGAGAGGTTTGTTTTGTGGTGTTGGAAGACTTGCCTTGCGATCCGTGCAAGAAGTGAGATGTACTTGATTTTTACTGTGTCAGTTGCTTGGGCAGGACATGGCGAAGACCGAGGGCATGGCAGCTGAAGCAGACGAGGAGACCAGTGCCGTGTCGGTGAACTGCTTGACCTTTGGTTCAAGAAGGCGGTCGAATGCTCATTGTGTTGACGATCTCTGTGCTTGTTCCCCCGCCCTGTCTGGCTCCATATTCAGGAAATGTGGTTCCACCATTGCGGGCGACCAGTTTCACTTACATATCTGCCATCAAACAGAGGCGAACGGTTTGCTGTGCGTGCAGATTTGTGGGTGCTGTAGCGTGGCGAAGGACAATCAGAAGAAGATGAGTTCGGAATCTTCCGGAGTGTACTTTGAAACGTAAGTCATGCGACAGCGGCTCCATCATCACAATGCTGAGCTGGGGGCAATCTGAAGGAGTTCGGGTATCAGCTCGCCGCCCAGTCAACCTTTTCAAAACTCTAACCAGGTTCTCTCACTCCACCGTCCCGTGCTCTCTCCAGACTAGTGCTTTGATGAGACCCGCCACTCATCAGCTCGTCTTTCTAGAAACGGCAGTGCTGATTTGTGTGGGGCATTGGTCATCCCTGGTTTGTGAACAGTGTGCAAGACAAACAACTTCGTGCATAGTAGAAGAAAGATGCTTAACCAAGAACAGTGCATGTGCCAAGGACGCGTAGCTGAAGCTTTCTCTTAGTGCAGGTTGCCACTTCTTAATCTGCTTGATGATGGTGCCGCAGTTCGAATGGTCGGCGAGTCAGCCCTGCCTCTTCCACTTGCTTACGGAGCGACAATGCAACACTATGCACCCGGTGCCGAACCTTGCAGCTCATGCACCTTGACCTCAGGTCCGTTATAAGAAAAGCTTGCCCACGTGCTGCCCACGAAGCCGTTCGCGGCAGTTGTGCATGATTTCACTCCGTTTATCTGGCGGAAGGGGCCCCTGGAGATCTCAAGTTCTGCACAATAAGCAGCCAGCCAGATCAACCTTTTGCTGTGTGGAGAATCAGTGGCTGCCCCCAACCATCTCCATCTTGATCATCTTGCAGTTTCCGCTGCGGCCAACGTCTGCGCCGAGGAGGAGTCTGTGCAGGCAGCGGGCAGAGGGCCTGAGAAAGGAAGTGCCGATTTGGTGACACAGGTGCAGGTGAAGAGCGCGATGTGTTGAAATTTCTTGACAGTTCTACATACTGGAAGGGGAAGTCGGTGGAGAGGGGCCAGCTGCCCATCCTTGTTGTTCCTACTGGTCGGCTGTCGCAGATGAAACAGCTCCTGCTTTGCAGGATCGGTGTCTTGCAGCCGGGCCAAGCCATCACATTTGGCAGCGTTCTGAATTGGCTGCTGCAGGAAGGGCGGCAGTCGACGGCATAGACGATAAACGCGTTTCACAAGCCTGGCATCCAGCAGTGGCATGCTTCCCCCTGCACAGAGCCCATTAAACTAAATTTAAATGTTGATAGACTCAGGCCGAGCGCGCAGACAGTCGGACGAAAAGCATATAGGCAATCAAGCACGTGTTGACATTGCTTTGCAAAGTTGTTTTCTGTATGATGGTCTGCCTTAGGTCCCTCAGGTGGCTTCGAGAGCATCCGCCGCTTCCTGTTCCCGTTTTCGCCTTTACATCCTTTGCGCTGGTAATATGCGAATATGTGGGGGGAAATTAAGTGCACCTCTGCTAATGTGAGGAAATCCCAGCACCAGATGTCACCGCTCTGGCCGCAACTGGAGGTCTGCCCGACGGGTGACAATGGGCAGCCATTCATGCCACAACAAGCGCGACACGGGGAGGCCTGAACGGCTTGAGCAAAGTTGGAGATCGAAGTGGCGATCCTCCGCCAGAGGACTGGGCGGTAGCACTGAAGCGCCAGTATGGCGTGGTAGTCTGCTTAGTTTGCAGGCTTCGGTTTCCCGGCTGGCATGGTCCGCCGCAGATGAATGGCGCAGACTTGCTGAAGTTCGCAGTGAGTTGGAAAGGCCGCGGTCATAAGGGGCCTGCACTGCTGTGCTGCATGCTGGCGCTATGGAATGCAACAGTGCGTACTTGCCTGAAGCCATCGAAAGTTTGCAGGTGCCGGGATCAGCTTGCAGAGCATCAGGTGCACGCCTGCATTGTCGTTGTGGTTGTACTATCGTGGTGGTGGTGGGCGTTCTTGTTAGTGTTGTTGTTTCTGCAGCAATGCCAGAGCTCTGTGGGCGGAGGCGGTCCTCTTGCACGTGGGTGACGCAATCCACACCGAGGTAGATCGCTTGCAGGACAGCTTCCTGCCTGGGCAAGACGTGTTATTGAGAGCAACCGAGAGCGACATAGCCCGCAAAGGAGTGGGAGAGGAACGTCAAGGTGAGGGAAGACGAGCTAGGCAGTCGTGGGGCATGTCGCTGTTGTCTATTCATGTCTCTGTGTGTCAGCTCTGAGAGGCGATGTTGAGAAGCAACTGGAAGGCGCAGAGTGAAGCTTGAAGCCTGTTGTTCTAGATCTCGTCACGGTGTCTAGGTATGCGATCGGAAATTCAAAAGCAATATCTGACGTGCCGAGCTCAGATTGGCAAAGATTGGTCGCATCAGCTTGATTCCGGGAGCGGGCTTGATGCTTGACTGCAGGCAGAAGCGGCTTCTGGAGACTATGTCTGCAAAGGACATGGCAACAAGCAGGATGTTGTGCGTGGGCATAGTTTACCTGCGTCTGACGGTACACAAGCGCTGCGCACTGGGAGACCGGGACGACCACTACCACCACGACAGCAGGACCAGGACGACCACGACCACCACAACCACTAGGAAACTACCAAGGAAACCGCCAAGGAAACCACCAAAACACCAGCCAGGATTTCCAGCAAACACCGGGGCCACCCCCAAAAGTCGTTCCCCCCCCCCCCGTGTACTGGCGCGATTCAGTATTCTACGGGCACACTTACTAGAATTATTTCCCGCCTGGATGCAGATCCATGTCCAACGTTGCTTCCTCTCATGCACCGGTGCCTTTCGAGGCCAACGTGAGTGCGATGTGTTGAATTTACAATGGACCGTTCTTTGCGGAGGATGCGTCCACACCGGAAGTGTGTACAGTGTGCATAGTGCGAACAGAACATAAATGATCCCCCACTCCACAGCATGAGGGCGGAGTACTTTGTGCGCATCTTCTGGCATGCTTCACTAACAGTTCCTGCTGTACCAAAAGCATAAAGAGTAAGAGCCGTAGAGTGTGTATCACACTGTTTGGGGAACTTCGAACGGAAGAACCCAGAGTGCTATGCTTGAACCGGTTGGTCTGCCATTTTCTGCTCAGACGCCTGTCTCCGGACAAAAGCAGGATGAAGCTCCTGCAAGTCCTCGACAGCTGGCTGCCTGAGACCAAGTAGGTTATGTACAGTAGCAGTTAGGGTGTTGAGACTTGCTTGCCCACATGTTGTTCATAGTGCTTCGGCTGTCCAGGCCGCATCCACGACGACACGCCCTCAGCAGAGACATGCGAGAAGTCAGAGAGAAGAGAAGGAGGGTGATGGTCCAGCCAGGCCGCGAAATTCGGGTCGCAAGTCACTGAGTTCAAACCCAGAACTTCCAAGCGAGGGCCGAAGGCCGGGATGGCCGGGATGAATGAATCGGGCTCTGAGGTACGGGTCCCTCTGCGCTTTCTCCTGGCAGAGAGCTCCAGGCACCCACTTGGCAGACCAGGGGCCCAGCGACAAGTTTGCATCTGCGCTGTGGGATACGGTGGGAATACCGTCAGAGTCCAGGACACCTCCGGTTGTGGTGCGGTGTGGTCATACATCCTGCAGATCAGGAACCAGCTTATCAATCAAGTGATGTGCAGGTTGGCGATCGTGGTGGATTCAAAGACCGAGGCCGGACCGATCCGAACCTCTATTGACTTGCACCGCTGAGCATGCATTGCCAGTCGACTCGTCTCCCGCGCCTGCATTACCTTGGGAGACTCGTTCACAGGTGTCGGTCTCAGCCATGAGGGTGTACTCGTAGCAGCGCAGTGGCAGCACTTGAAGTCGAAGGCGAGTGCAGCGGGACAGCGACAGCCCTTGCAGGCCAGGCCAGCGAAGTTCGAGGGTTGCGCAGCGTCCCGAGCGAAGTTCCTTCAAACTCAAGTGGAGATTGAGTTGTTTTTTTTGCAAGTTCTGATCTGGCGGGATTCGATTGCTTGGGCACGTCGACCTTTCATGCTCGAAACTTTAAATGCTTTCGAGCTCACGGCACTCCGAGCACAAGCGTTTCGAGTTTGCACAGTTCGAACCTTGAACCTGTCAAAAGTTGAAAAAACACAGAACTTAACTGTGTGTGTGTGTTTGAAGTATCGAAAGTTGAGGAGCTTGACGCTTCCATCCGTTTCGCGGGTCGCCGCTAGGGTCAAGAGATTGACAGGTTGAAAGTTTCAAAGGTCGTGCAGAATGAAACTTGGTGTTTGGATGCTTGAAAGGCTGGAGGTTTCAATCGTGCCGGGTTTGAAAGCCTAAACAGTGCCGTGGCCTATGGTCCTCAGTACGTGAATTGGGGTTGCACGGGCGATGTAAGTCCTGCTGGGGGCTACACGGGTAGGCTTACTCGTGCCTCGGACGGAGCTTCTTGATCAGGTGTGACATAAAGTGTTGTAAACTGTCGCAGGCATGAGTGAAGTCTATTGTGGTGGCACAGAACAGTTGCGCTTACTGACCCACCTTTGATTTGGACTGGGCACGGGTGGGGAGGATGGCGAAGTACAGTACGGGGCCATCAGGGAACCGCCCTCACCCGATACCTGCCTTAATCAAATTGGTATTCGACTGTATTTGCAGGAGTTTTGCAGGAGGAGAAAAGCGGCGAATGCAATAACACCTACTCTGGCAAACCGTAGCCCCTGAACCCCCCCCCCCCCCCCAAGAACCGTCCAAATGCCTTCTCCGCGTGGCCAAACTATGTGCAAGCCCCCCCAACCAATAAACCCTATGAGGCTTTCTTAAGAGTTTAGGGTTTGACTTGAGGTTTTTGGTTCACGGGTCATTCTCCATTTCTGCATATTCTCACGGCGATGTGCTTGCTTAAGTTTAGGGCTTAGGGGTTTCTATTGGCTTCTTCTGTGCAAATCGTGCTTCCCCCGTATTCTTACCTGTTCACATACACTATGTTTGTTTATGACTAACCTTCCAGCTAATCAGTATTGTATTATGAAAGAAGTTGAAGGTTCTCAGCTGGACATCTATAAGTATTTTGACGATTCTCCGCTGAAGAATCGTTGTTACATTGACAACACAAACACCAACCATCGATGGGTCGGAAAAGGTGGCAGACGGCTTGCACTCAACAGGCTGAAGAGCGCAAAAGCCAGCAGCCATCGAATGTGAAGTTGGACATACGAAAACCAAGGTGCTGACTTTAAGGAATGTTTGACATCCTACCAAGTTTCAGGCCAACGATGTTGTTGCTGCAAACAGTAAACTGCAAGGGTTTTGGCGAGAAGGGTGGGGCAGATTGAGGCATCTTGAGGCAACGGAAAGGTCCTTGTGGAAAGGTTTGGAAGCGGGCGGATTTGAAAAATTCAGGTTGCTCCATTTTGTTTTTCTGAGCGCAGCTTGCGGCTTTGCGTTGGTCATTCACTGATGCGTCTGGCCGTCTGGCAGTTCGTCCGGCACAGGCAAGTGCAGAGGAGGAGCTGATTTCTCTGCAACGGGGCATAGAGCAGAAGAAGTCGGTGCCCCAAGCTCCCGAAGAAGTTAAGCTTGCACTGGGAATGCGGTGTTGCAGGCGTCAACTCCGAGTTCTGGAAGAGGCCTGCATTATCATTGGGAAAGCTGTGGAAAGGCTGTGAACAGGGTTGCGCGACTCTGGCGATGCAGGAGGCCGGCAATGTGGCAAGGCCGCATTTTGTCTGGGCCCCTGTACGCAAGCGTTGCCGATCAGGTGGATTTTCCTGCTTCCGTATGCAACATGCACATGAAGGCTAGTCACTCGATGGCTGTGTACAGAGATGAGGCAGCGGCCAGCGGAACACCGCGAGCTGTGAGGGGCGAGGCTTCCCCGCAGGAGAGGCTACATCCGATGCTGGAGGACAACCTGCTCATGCTTCTCGCAAAGTAGTTTCTGTCCTGCAGTTTAAAGAGCAGAGCACGAGAGGGCTGCTTCATGCGCTCAGGGTCGCCTCTTGTCTGGGCTAGCGCCGCCACCAGCCCCGCCACCGTTGGATGCTGTGACATCCCTACAGCACAAGTATCGGAACCCATAACGTACGAGCACTTCATCTCTTAGGCACCTCCTCCAGTCTTCGGCGACGATTCGGGTCGTGCAAGAATAAGAGCACCGGCGCATCCTGCACAATGCGGAGGAATGCCGGAGCCTCACGCATGCGGCAAGTCTTCAACGAAGAAACCAGCAGCTCCGGAATTCGGCAAGTGACTCTCGGCTTCGGTCATCTTCAATCACAAGTTGAGCGGAGAGCTAAACCATCGAAGAGCTGGCCAGACTAGGGCCATCACTAACGAATGGGCGCGCAAGCGCGCGTCAGCAACAGTCGCATGCGCGCGGTTGCTTTAAAAACCGATGCGCGAAGTGTGTCAAGGGTATCTTGCGGCAGGGGTGTGCGTAAAGATCTGAAATGCGGAAGGGCGCGCGGAAGGCTTAAAGCTTAAGACCTGACTCAAGAGCCCGCGCGTCAGGGACAGTTGGCTCCGCGGAAGCTGCGCGCACCATAAGCGCGCAAGGGTTTGATGACGGATTGAAAAGAGGTTTTGATAACCGCTCAAGTGAAGCAGTGAAGAAAGTGGAGCCAAGACGATGTTTTTTTACAGATTCGCTGCAAAGGTTGGACCGCGGTTTTCCCACAAGAAGCACTGCAGAGGTGAGGCCTGAAGGCTGAGCCGTGACAGATGCCTGCCACCTTTTCGCGAGGCTGCCGTGGGTGCGGATCCGCTGCCAGAGCTCCCTGCCCTGCTCTGAGAATTCCAAGCTCTCGCACCGGACCTGCCGAACGCAGAGGTCTTCAGCTCTCCTGACACGGGACTTGGCGTCGGCCTTCTTCGAGCGCTAGGGTCCCACAGGGCAGCCCAGCAGAGCAAGATCGCACTGTGGTGCTCAATGTTGCGTGTAAAGGCCTCCGCCTCCACCTGCACCGCCTCCAAGCATCGCTTTGGGAGGCCCAGTCGTCCAGACTTCAAGGTTTTTCAGTTTCCGCTTGACATACCATGCAGGCAGCCACTCCAACGGACCTTCCGCATCCCCGAAAGGCCGGCATTTCTTTGATTGGAGAACAGCACCTCATCGAACGCCGGGCTGCAGGAGCAGATCGAGCGCGCGGCTCGATGCCGGCAGAATTCAAGAAGGAGGACCCCTGGACCCCCCTCTCCATTGAGGCAGCCTTGAGCCTCAGGGAAGCTTGCAGGCTTCTCCGGTTGGAGCGGCTGGCATGGCGACTACCGAGGAACTCGGTCAGGCACAGCTTCTTTGGAAAGTCTCTCTCTCTCTCTCTCTCTCCTTTCCGTCTCTCTTTGTCTGTCTCAGGCCATGAAGCAGCTGTTCCATGCCTTTGCCAGTCGAGCCGTCCGTCCGGCACGTTTCGGGGTTGTATCACTGGATCCTCCTGCGCTCATAGGGCTCATGCTACAGCCGTATTGCTCTGAGGCGGGGTCCGTGGCCAAGCCTGGAGGCGGACGTGCCGGGCGTGTCGCGCTGGGCCTCCAGGTGGCCCTTGCAGTTCGTCCGCATGCTGTACTCAGCCGTGGCTACTGTCTGGGCCTTCTTCAGGCTCGCAGCAGCTACTGTAGTTTGGGTCCAACTGAAGCGGCTAACCAACTGCCTCCACGCACAGCCACACATGTTTTCAAGGCGTGGACGGTTGACTTCTTGAATATGTAGCCATAAGCCATGGGAACAGATGCAAGCGAGCGATATTACGACAAGCTGTCAAAGGCAGCACGGCTGAGATGGAAAGACGGTTTTCTGGATGAAGCTGAGTACGGCGCAGGAAGACATGTAATTTGCCAACCCAGTCTTTCAGTGATTCACTGTTTGGTGAGCAGCTTTCCTTAGACATCCCGGGCAGCACTGTGCCCGTCCCAAAGCTGCAAGACTGTTACGACAAAGGACAATTTTAAGCAAAGAAGACTGTGTGTGTGAGAGAGCAGGATTTGCCAAAGCTTGGTGATGACACCATCATCATCCTTGCATCATTATGTTTCCCTCAACTTTGCACATCGTCAACATCTAGGTCAGATCAAAAATGTCGAGATTCTGTCAGCACTCGGGTCATGACTCCCAGGCATTGAGTGCCGTTCTTCGGCACACCGGACGACAAGATGGCCTCTACTTCACACGAGGTGGATTTGGTAAAAGCGCTGCCCTGTACTCTTGAGCTGGGCATAGATTCTGTTGCCTGCCCAGGTGGTTTCGCACGCATACAGGACATCTTCGATCTGCAGCTTTTGCGGTTGAAAGCTGTCTGACGCTTGTTTTGCTCGATCCGCAGGCGTTGTGTTGTAGCTACCGCAGGGGTTGGCCGGTCGAGGTGCATCCGGGACATGTCTACGACCTTGCCGAGACTAGCTTCCACAAGGATGGGTGTCCCAGGCCGATTCGCACCACCCTTCAGTGCAACTTTCAGATGCCCCACATACTTCGCCGCGGAGCTCGTGGCAGGTTCGAAATACACACCGGACCAGATCAACAAGATTGGGTTCGCTCAAGGAGGAGTCCCTGAAGTCTGGTGTGGTCTCACGGTCCTGCAGCATCTTTCCGTCTCGAAGGAGGCACTCCATGGCGGGCATTCGGGCATCGCTCCAGGCGGAGATAACCTGGCAGGACAGATCGAATGCCTCTCCGAATCCCCAACTGTTGGCGGCGGCAGTCGTTCTTGTCTTGATCTCTTCTTTGTTGGTGAGGTCTTCGATGTGCCCCTTCTTTCACGAATACGTGTGCTGCCGGCTTGTTGGCAGGATGTGGACGAGGCAAAAAGGCACCGCATGAACCTGGCCGAGCAGCAAAGACGAGATCTGGAGATTTTGCAGCGTTTGACTTGAAGTGTTGGACAAAGCGATGCAGCCCTCATTTTCAAGTCGACAGCACACATTGAGCCTGAGGACGCCGTTCGCACATGGTGGCAAGATTCGCCTCAGGCTGCGAATGAGGATCAGATTGGAGCAGACAGGGCAAGACTCGACGCTTCCAGCGTGGCGTCGTGGCGGCAGAGCTACGATCTAGTCAGCTAGTCGGTGTTGGAGGGCCAGAGGATCCTGCACGGAATGTATCAAAGCACGTACCTCGCAGATTCTCGCAGAGCTTGCACAACCTCCGGCGATTACTTCTGACGTGGTGGGCAGAGCGACCTGCGACTTCAGCGGTTTCGGTCTCATGTGCAGAAGCTGTCGCTGTTTTCGCTCCATCGCTGGTCAAGATGTCAACCGGACTAGACAATGTTTAAGACACTCTTGCCTTTGAGGTGCGGAGTTCGCTGACGACACACGCGACGAATCTGCGCAGCTCGGTGGCACAGAAATGTGTCAAGCTCAACACCCACAGAATTCTTCAGCACTTCTGTGGAACTTGCAGAAGGAAAGCCAGGAGCTGGAGAGAACCCAAGTACTTCTAGTGCAAGATCGCTCTGCCTCCCAAGCGTGGAAGGATACCAAGCATGTCAAACCGCAAGTTACTACCGGGTGCTCTCAAGGGATACCAGTCTGTTGCTTGGTTATCAAGTTTCTTCTTGTGCAGGTTTTCTGAATTTGGACTTCTGAGCTACTACCTTGCTGTTATGATGAATTGTAGGACCTCCATAAAAATCATAATTGATAATGATGAGATGCAGTCCACAAGGGGTCTTGACAGGGCACCGAAAGCACTCAACAACACTGAGTTCCTTCATGTTCCCCCCTAAATCCTGATCTTCAGAAAACCCCGAGTTGCTATTTGGCTTTGTTTGTGTGACGACTCCCATCTGACTAGGGCTGTCCTCGCCCGCTTGGATCAGGGCGATCATGATCGGCAAAGTCCTTCGTACGCATAGACCGACATGTTACGATGGCCACCCATCGCGAGGTACTTGACTCTTCAGAAGGGGGAGTACGTGATTAACTTTGGTCCCTGTCTCAGAAATAATGACTGGCAGCGTTGCAGCTGTGGCCAGTTTCATGAACCTGCATGCCATCGATGACTAGGCCACGGGCAAGACGGCTGGTGTTGGGGCAGAACACTCGTGGGCGAGGAAGGCAGGCAAGCCACTATTCAAAGCAATCGAGTGCCTGGGTCAGCCCTGTCGCCGCCACGAGCCGCTACTCTATTTCTGGCGCAGGCTGGTTCCCGCAAATCTTCTTCGAGCCGGCTCAGACATTGCTAGAGGCAGAGGCTCGCGCCTCCGAGCTTCGCTGCCGCAGCCGCAATCTAGCCGTGACTGAGGTTGAAGAGAGCGCAGCCTCACCAGGCACGAGTTGGGAGGACTACAACCAGGCGAGAGCCTGTACATGTAAGCAAGCCTTGTCATGTGCCAAAGTCTCAGACTCCAACGATCTAGTTTGCGGTCATCCTGTGTCTCAGCCTGCAGGCTACACCGGGAAGTGTGGGACCAGTTCCAGAGCAGCCACAGCCAGAGCCTGACGACTTGCCCCGAGAAGCACGGCGGCAATCAGCTGGCGAAAGCCTTTTCGGCCCAGGAACAGCCACTTCAGAAGATTCGGAAGCTGCAAGACCAGATCCCTCGGAGAATGCTCCGCTTTTTCAAGCAAGCTGGCCGTCGCCGCTGGGTCCTCCAACATCCTATGGACCAAAGGCCCCAGTTCCAAGCTGGGCAAAGTCTGCCAGTCAGCCTGCAAAAGCACCGCCACCGCCGCCACCTGCACGAAAGGCCCCTCCCCCACAGCCTCCTCGAGGTTCGCCCCGGCCATCGCGCACCCTGCAGCCCCCGCCGCCTTCTCGACACCAGCCCGCTGAGTACCCCTGGAAGCATCCTGAAGCGCGAACTCCAGCCCACCACGCCTCTCCGTTGAGGCCGAATGTGGCGAAAGAGACTGCGCCTAGAAACCCTGCTAGCTCTAGCTCCACTGCTGTGAACCCGTCTGTGGTTCCTCCAAGCTCGGCTGCCTCGAGAGCAAGCGAGAGGTGGGAAGACGGCAGCGACGTGTCTGTGTTCACGAAGTTGCATGATGTGGACAACTCCGCCAGCTCCTCTGCTGTCGACCCCTACGTCACTCCTCCGAGTTCTCTGCCCCCGAAGACACATGAGCCGTGGGAGGGTGGAAGCAAGCTGCCTGCTTCGAGCAGCAGTTCTTGGCAAAGCCAGGCATATCCACTGCAAGCGAAGCAAAAACAACCGGAAACGTACAGCCAGCTTGATCGAAGACATGTGATGCCACAAAGAGGTTCGAGCAATCCCTCCTTCGAGGGATGTACTTGGCATCACCATCGAGGAGATACGATGGGAAGGCACGGTAGTGCCACAGTTCCGAACAAGAAACTTATTGCTGCAGACGAGCGGTCGCACAACGCCCGAGGCCATGACGCCTTGCAAGAACCCGAGGCCGGCACGCGACGGACACGACAGCCTGCCTCATCGCCACAACCCGAGGATCCAGAGCCAGACACAGGACTTCCCCCTTCGACGCACCAAACTGATGTGGTCGACACAGACACAGCCAGCAGACGTGGCAACGCATCTTTTGCCGGCTTGAGCAAGCACTTCGTGCATCCGACCGACGCGACACAAAGCGATCGCCAAGATTGTTATTCGGCTGGGAACCGTGAAGAAACTGAAGGTCCAGTATGCCGAGATGCTGGTGAGGGTGTGGAAGCAGCCAAGCGGCAGGCGCCAGCTCACGAAGCCGGATCGATCATTGCCGCCTCATCTGAGGATGTATTGGCTGACGACAACAGTGTGCATCAGGCCTCCATGCATGGCGTGCGCAGTGGAATGTCCGACGAAGGTAGCTGCCCAGCCATGGACGATGGCTATGAGGACGTGGCAACTCCAGGCCTTGCCGAGGTTGACACACGTGTGGACCTTAGCGGTCGCCCAGCCAAGCTGAACCAACCGACAAGCCAGGTTAGTCAGGTGGCAGCCACGTTGCAAAGGCCAGGCGGCACACCATCTCCAGAGCAGAACGACGCAGCTGTGCTGGACACGTGCGAGCAGAACGACTTGGCTGGTGATGATGAGGAGTTCATTTACCCACAGCCAGGTCTTGTCAGACAGGCTGACAAGCCGCACATTCAGCCGTGCAGCGAAGACCGTATGCAGTCGGTACTGACAAAGATTTTTAGGGAAACGAACGGCCCGCAGATTTTCGAGAACAACAGTGTCGCTCGAAAGATCACAGATCAAGACACGGTGCTGGAAGTTGACTCCGTCAAGTATACACATGATCGGATTTCCAAAAGGTTCAAGCATGGGCCGCATGCTGGTGAACCTATCGAACATCTGGTGCGTGATATTACGGAAGGGAGGGTGGACCCCTTGACAGAGCCGAGGTTACGTCTGAAGGTTGTCAGGCACGGCTCGCAGTATTATTCATTGAACAATCGGCGGCTGCATGCTCTGAAGGAAGCTCGTGCGACTCACCTCAGTGCACGTGTGTACGACATGGATCCGATTACAGCGAAATTTCTGATGGCATTCTCTACAACATCTGATGGGGCTGATGTTCAGGTCGGAGGGCATTCACATGCATGTCGAGAAGGAGGAGTGCACCACGGTCGAGATCCTGACATGCAGGCTTCGCATCCAGCAGACCTCAACCGTGAAGTGATCGTCGACAACAAGAGCGTGCAGACGGATCTTGAGCCTGATGCACCCGCAGTCCGCGCTCTTCAAGCTCCAAGGCTGCCTGAGATTTGCAGCGCTTCTGCTTCGTCTTCGTCTTCGGAAGCCTCGAGCCGAAGCCTTGACCGCCTTGACCCAGAGCCTGCAAATGACGGTCGGAGGATTCCGACCGAGCGGGAGCTGCTCAGAGTTAATGCCGATGAGCCCTTTCCAGAAGAGCTGTCAGAATTGCGAAGACATCATGGCCGTGTGGTGAGCTGTCGAAGTCCGGGTACGCCGGTCAGTCAAGAAGGGGAAAAGGCATACTTTGACTTCTGCAAATCAGTCTTGGCTTTGAGAAAGAAGCCCAACATGAGAATGCTGGATCATTTGGAGGAGAAGGATATAGTGATTGGCTTCTTGCTGCAAATGGCTGATAACCGGGAAGCCCACCGCGAACGAGTACGCGAAGTCTTAGATGCAGCTTTGCTGTCAAGTATTGGCAATATCTGTACGGATGCCATGAAGGAAATGGTTGCATTCAGGGTACAAAGAATTCACAATGGTAGTAAAGCAGGTAGGCACCAGTCGCGACTCTCTCTCTCTCTCTCTCTCACTCTGCTCTTTATACTGTCCACAGTCTACAAGGGGTCACTACTGCAGCCCCGACTTGAGAAGATCAAACTGTGCTCAATGGTGCCTACTGTACCTAGCAGCTGCTAGCAGCTCCTTTCCAGGCACTTGCACTGTGCGCTCGATGGTTTGCTGCTCTGGAATCCAATGAGGAGCACTTGCAGAGCCATTCGGTGGAACTGAGAGTAAACTGTAAGACACACTTGCAATGCATGCTTTTGGGCTGTGAACGAGTCAGTTGGTGCACCATTGTACGTGCTGACTGACCTACTACATCATGTACTCGTAGATTCGAGTTAGGGTCTGCGACACACACACACACACTTTTGTCTTGGGTCTTGTTTGGGCTTCCGAGGGCTTGTGGAGTGCGTATGGCTCATGTTGAAGCAGGTTTTCGGGGGACTTCTCAAGGCTTCCTTCACATTCTAGCGGATTCTAGCGTGAGACATGGGCTTGGAACAGACGCTTCCATTGATGACCTAGCCCGACCCCAGTGCGAACACATGCCCAGCCCTGCCGTGTCCCGAGAAGTCGGAGCAGAGCTGCTGCTGCGAGGTGACAGATTCACTGCCTCAGCCGAGGCTACAAAGAGCTTTTGCAGCCCTCGAGGAAGCCACGACCGCGTCAACCTGTCCTCAAGGACGCCACAAGGACCAGCAACCGCTCCTTGACTTGATAAGGAGCACCTGATGAGAACAGCTGATAACACCGTATGTCGCCAAGCTCGCAAGTGATGTAGCCTGCTGAATGGGTACCCCAACCTCGGATGCTGGAAGCAGCGGGACTCTATCTGAATATGTTCTTCGTGTTTTCGAGAGATCGCTGAAACTAGAATGCCACGCGAAAGCCACCCATCTCCATAACCACCCCGGCTGCATTGGGCTACGTTCGGAAGGATTGGCCCCAGGTGTACTTCCTTCTTTTGTACCAACCTGATTGCAGGCCAGATGGCGGCTCGCGATATGTGCGCAGTCTCCATAGGCGAGATACTCAAGCAAGTCGAGCATTGGCCACTAGAGACTTGGCAAGAACAAGCCAGGACTTTTGAATCCGTTTTAGCAGCCAGCGCTGTTCCCAGAAGTCAACTGAGGAACCGGGTGATCGTGACCGGAGGGGGGAGGCATGGCCACCGTGGATTTCAAGCCACTCGAATTGTCAAGTAGTGTGGTACAAGCCAGGAGACCTGGAAAAAGGTCAGAAAGCTCGTCAGGCATGTTGACAAGACGTCACGCGGCTTATGTGTTCCATGCATGAAGACATCATGACTCCATGCCTTGTCCCTGTGCTGTTCACAACAGACCATGCAAATGCCTCAAGGACCGCTTCCCGTGAGGAACCGGCCCAACCAGCCCAGCCATCCAATGGACATTCGCGCGCAGACGTGAATGACACCTTGAAGGACATCGCCACCGCATGTCGCCTCCTGCCTGACCCCTTCTTGATTCAGTGGTGCGACTGACCATGGCCAGGACTTTCTCACGTTTGCTGCTATGTTTGCGAGCGAACGGAAGACCTACAAGCGTGACATCGCCGAGGTGAACCGTGCTTGCAACTCTCTCCTAGAGCCAGTCGCACTCGCACGTCAAAGCCCATCCCCATGTGCATTCGCCGCAGGTTCTGTCGCCCATTCTCAACTCTGCGCTACTCGGAAAGGAGCTTCTAGAGCAGCGCAAGTGAGTGTAAAAATCAACAGGGGGTTTTCCTCGAAGGCACCCTGCCTCCGTGTGTTTGCACCCACAGTCCGTGCATTATAACACTTCGAGGCTTGTCCAAGAACTACGCAAGCAGCTGAAGCCTGACGTCTGCAAGGCTCATTCAGACACATGTCAGCCGATGGCGTCGGATTAGTTTGAATGTTGGATCTTCAGGCATTGAATGCTCTTCTGGAACACGGCTTTGGTACAAGTGACCCGTGATGCTTGAAGATGGGAGTCTGTGATTTTTTATTTAGCGCTCATGCGCGGCTGTGGAGGACTTCAATGACTCCCTGCAGGGAAGTCATTGCAGCTGTCTCCTTGTTTGCTCATGTGCGAAGCTGATGCAAACGATGCTCAGAAAAGTGCGCGAGCTGCACGAGCCCTAGCTGCAGGCACTGCAGACCCATTTTCGGGCTCTGATAGCTGCCAGGACTACCTGCGCATGGCGCATGCCTCCCAGCTTCGACTTTCTCAGGGGGAGCTGGAGGCGGGGTGTAAATTCGAAAATGGTTGGGAGGAGCAAGTGTGGCACCCGATGGCCTCTCTAAGCCTACGTACTAAGCTCCTTCCTCATGACCTTTGACAGGCCGTGTTTGCTGAAACAGCCGAGCGCTTCGGCAGTCCTACAGACTCCGGCGAGCCAGCACTGGTGCGCCATTCAAAGACGTTCAGCCGGATTCAACTGCATACGATGTGCTTGCGAATTGCTAATTTATGGAAGCAGGGTTCTCATTCTGGTGTTGCGCATGTTTTCGCACGACGAGTTCGCGACCAGGCCTTCGAGCTCTTTGTCGAGCTGCTCGTTGAAACTGCTAGGAGGCTAGGAAGCTAGTAATCGCTGCAAACAGGATTTCCAGCTGGCTGCATGCATTCTCGCGAGGCAGTTTACGGACCTGAAGGACACAGAATCTGCAGCTGCGCTCTTTGAGGCAGGCTGCGGCACTTCGCTCCTGCTGCTGCACCCAAATTATTTCACAGGTACATTTGCTTCCCCTGGCACGCCGACTGTTCGGGCCAGAGAGAGCATGTGGCTGATCAGAGAACGGTGGAATGGTTGTCGAAGCCGCGATCCAGCCTTGGGATGACTGCTCTTCCTGCCTGAGGCGACGCCTTGAACCTGGCCCTCCCTGAGCTGACACTGCCTTCCATGCTTTAGCATGACTGTACCATAGCTGAACTGCTCCCGAAGGGAATCAGCATCTCTTGTAGCTGCAATGCGCATGCCAGCCGCCCGACAAGTCCAAGGTCCACTCCGTTCGTGTGACATTAGCTGCAGGCTTCATGACTAATCCGCACAGTGAGCACCCCCTCACCTTATTATGACGGATGTGCACAAATATTAATATAGCTATGTTGTTCGTTGGTTCCGACATTGCTATTTATACTAGCAGCCTAAGAGATTATTCTAGGGGCTGCGCCTACCGGCGGGCAGCGCGGGTAGAAGCCTGGAGCAAGGCTAAGGCCGCCCACCCACCCCCCCTCGCCAAACCCCGCTGATGCTCATGATGCGCGCCCTTTGGGGGCTACCCATGGCGACCCCAAAATTATGCAAAAAAACGCGAAATTAGGCGGGCGGGCGCCGCCAATGCCGCCGACCCCAAAAGACACAAGCGAAGGCAAGCGACATGAGGAGTTGCCCAGCAACATGTGAGGATCATCTGGGCGTCGCAGGGGTACCCTTCTACCTTTTTTATTACAGTAGCTTCTGAGAAAGGGGTTTTAGTTGGGGTTTGCATCATGCCCGAACCCTCACGCCGACAAGACTTCGAAGCGCTGGCATGTCGAACTCCGACAGCTCCTGAACTGGACCGTGAATTGTAAGCTAAACTGTGAACACCAAACTCCCAAACCGCACACTCTAAAGCCTACACTTAAGACTACACCCTGAACAAAAACCCAACAGCCCTAACCTTGAACCCCACACCCTGAACCCTAAACCCTAGAGAAGCCACGCACTGGCATCCTTTTACTTTAAAAACACCTCGGAAACGCTAGCCAGGTGTGGGTAGTGGTGAGGGCAGTGAAGGCAGTGAGGGCGGGGGGAGGTGTGTGCATGCATTCGCAGCATCTAAACACTCTTAAAAACACCTTGGAAAGGTCAGCTAGGTGTGGGTAGTGGTGAGGACGGGAAAGGCCAGCCACAGATATATATAAGAAATATTTTATAATAATGATCTCTGCTATATTTTTTCTATATCGATATAGATATATATATATATATAATAAGCTTCCAATCTGTTTTACGGGATAGCACGAAAGCTATCTCGAGAAGTGATCCTTTCTTAGGATTATTTTGGAGATTACTAATATATATATATATATATATATATTTGAATTTCTTGTGATTCTAGCGCTTACTCTCATAATTCTCGCACTTAAATGATTTTTCGAAAATATTTAAAAAATATTCATGGCTGCTCTTAACCGCTCTCCCCTACTCTCACTTCTTCTTCTATTTATACTTGGTAGGTTAACTTTTCTTATATAATTTAAGAATATAATATGAAATATTGATTCGAGTTTTCGAATTCTATATGATTTAGATCTTAAATTTTAATTCTTAATATAAAATATGAATTTTGCCTTATCGATTATTTTGAAGTCGATTCTTAATCTAGAATTCTGAATCTCGAAATCTTAAGCCTCTCTATTTAAAGGTCTGAAAATTTAGAATTGCGTAATTCTAGATATAGAGTATTGAAATTCGCTGAAGTGAGTTCCGAATCTTAAAATTTATATTTATTTATTGCTTCAAGTTTTTTATATGCAAAATTGAAATATAATTAGGATTTCGACCGAGATAAGATCGAGGTTCCGATCTTCTTGGCCTATTTTCTCGAATTCGTAATAGTCTTCTAGTCTACTGCTTAGGACTTGATACGTAGGCAACGGATAATAGCAGAGATAAATAGGAAAGCTTCTATAAGAATCATATTTAAATAGCTATCTCATATATATAGATATATATGTTTATATTTATATTTATTTAATTGTAGAAACCAAATGCGCTTGATTATTTGCACAAGTCCTATACTGCGTGGCTTCAAATTTCTGCCGGTTGCTCGCGTAGGCGCGGACACTGGGCTGTGCTCTCGGACTCCGTGCAAACCGCCCCATGCGAGCCAAAGCCAAAGCCCCGGAGCTCGAAGGGCCCCTAGATCTCGCAGGGGCCGCGTGGCTGAGCCGGCTGCCTCCATGCAAGGAATAGGTCGTGAATCTCTCTATTTAGATATTTTATTAATATAAAAAAATAATTTGAATTTGATCATGCGGAATTATATGCTATATTATTATATCTATCGAAGAATACAATAATAGATATATATATATATTAATAGATTATTGAAATTTATTTTATATTTGAAATCGGTATATTTTCTTTGAATATATAATATCTTTATGCAAATTAACGAGCATCATATTATTATTTAAATTATTATATAAATTTCAATTAATATAATAAGATCTGGATTCTTTAAATTGAATCTATAGTTTGGAGGAATTTGAATTCTATATTATTCGAAATATATTTAATTTATATTATTATTAAATCTGATGCATATCTTTGCTGGATACTTCTCCATTATATTTCTCAATATTTTTTTATATATATTAGTATTTTCTAATTCATTTATATTCGATAAATATTATTTTATTTTTAATTTAGTTCTTTATATAGAATTATCTAATGTATATATTATACGTAAATCTTTTTCAGTCAGAAGAAGAGGTAAAAATAAGGTTGCTTTAATAAATAGAAAAAGCTCCACGCTCTACCAATTCGACCATTAATAGCGTCGGTAGAAACTCGATCTCACTAATATTTAATCAGCAATATCGATAAGTAGTCGGATAATTATTATATCATTAATATTTTGAATAAATATTATATAGATATCCGTCGAGATCCTATCCCTAAGGATTTTTTTTGATAAAATCAGAATGTGGCACCGATTCCGAATTCAGAATTTTTTTTAATATGAGAAATAAAGGTTTAGATATAATATTTATGAAATGATATAGTATTCAAGAATAAATAATATTTTTTATTAATGAAAAAAATATATTTATATATATTATTTATTTTTCGGATTTAAATATTAATAAATATAATTATTCTTATAAAAATATTAAGAATCGATAATAATAATAATAATATAAATTAAATTTTTAATTTTTATAAATACGAAATTTGATAATATTTATTATTATTGAATTTCATTTATTTATTTTATCATATTTTAAGAAAAATTGAATAATTATATTTTCAATATTCTAATTTTTTTTATAATTTTCTAATAAATTTAT
>CAJNDV010006069.1:69109-80918 GCA_905221635.1 Symbiodinium sp. CCMP2456 | reverse complement strand
AAAAAAACAACAACCCCAAACCCTAAAAACCCAAAACCCTAAACACCCCAAACCCTAAACCCTAATCCCTAAACCGTTAGCCTAAAGCCTAAACCCTAAAAACCCCAAACCCTAAACCCTCATCCCTGAACCGTTAGCCTGAACCCTAAACCCTCAAGCTGCCTGGAGTTCATGGGTTTAGGGGTTCAGGCTAACGGTTTAGGGATTAGGGTTTAGAGTTTGGGGTTTAGAGTTTCGGGTTTAGCTTTAGTGTTTTTGGAGCACCTTCTTCCGCATGCTGCAGATGTCCTGCGAGTTTAGGGTCGGCACTGCTGGTTGGAGGCTTCAAGAACCCAGAGCCCGCAATCTAAAGGGTTTAGGGTTTAGGGTTTAGGTTTAGGGTTTAGGGTTTAGGGTTTAGGTTTAGGGTTTAGGGTTTAGGGTTTAGCGTTTAGGGTTTAGGACTGGAAAAGAGCCATCCTAACCCATCATAGGTCCAAGCCTACCAGTGGCACAACAAACCAAGATCCGATGCCAGGCCCCGTTCTCTCAAACATACAAGGGTTGTCATTGAGTGAATCTGACAGGTGCCGGGGCTCCTGGGGCCGTAGTAAGTAGACTTGGGTCGTGGACACGGAGTGCAGGTGTAGCTTTTGTTTCACGTCCTAAACCGTAAACCCTAAACAGCTTTAAGGTAGGAAGCAAGGCGTACTATTTGACTTATGAAAGGCCACACATTGAGTCGGCGGCCGCATTGCAATGTACCAGATTCCGCTGCAGCTCAACTCGTCCAGCTTCCTCACAGATTCTTGAAGTTTATATAGGTTTAAGGCCTTACCTAGAATTTCTGAGTTAGGGTTGATGATAGACCCTACAGAAAATGGTTGCGGTAGTTTAAGGTGGGGTTTCGAGTTCAGGGTTCAGCGTTTGGAAATTTCAGCCTTGCTTGGCCATAAACCCTGAAGCCAGGGCTTGGAATATCGGGCAGGGGGGGGGCACCCTAAACCCTAAACCGGGCTTACCATCGCAGCTGGAGGCCTGGCGTTGGGGGGCGTTGAGTTTAGGGGTGTGCCGTTTAGGGTTTACGGCTTTGGGGCTTAAGGTTTGTCTTGGCGCTCACTCCCGGACTGTGCCAGTCAAGGCATGAAAGAAGATACACTACAATGGTGCCAACAAAGCTTACGCTTTAGGGTTGAGGGGTTTTGAGGCTTAAGTTTAGGGGTTTAAGCTGTATATAGGGCCTAGAGCTTCTCACTAAATCCGTGGTTTCTTGACTGCAACACTGCAACAAGAACCGGCCAGGGACACCGCATTTTCACCCAGACGCCTCCTGCAGCCCCGCAAAAAGATGCTTTAAAACACCATTCTGGTGACGCTCTGTAGCTGTCAGTACTACAAGACTTCCACACTGACCCAAGTACATCCTGTATAGTACCCTGGTAGTAGCCCTGTGCACCCCCAGAGTGACCCAAACCCTAACGCGAAGCCTTAAACCCCTAAGGCCTAAACCTCCAACCCCTAAACCCCGGCGCTGCGTCTGAACCCAGACTCTTTAGCACCGGAAGTCCGAAAGTCCGAAAGTCCCTAAACCCCATAACCCCTAAACCCCCAAGACGCCTCAAATTGGGCCTGGAGGAGCTCGAGAGCATCGTGCCAGCGCCGTTTAGCCGCGAAGGACACCAAGCGCTTCGTGACCTTTCGGCTCCGAGCAGGGCCGTGGGGGTTTAGGGCCGTTAAAGCATTCCTTAGGGGCTGAGTACCCTAGCCCAAAAAAGGTTAACCTTTTGAGTTATAGTAGGATTATAAGAGCCCCAAAAGGTTAAAGGTTACCTACTCAGCCACTAAGATTCAGGGGTTTGGGGGTTTAAGGGTTTAGGGGTTTAGAGGTTAAGGGTTTAGGCACATAAGGTTTACGGTTCGAGGGCCATAGCGAAAGTGTCCGGCGCGAGGGGTTCGGGTATTCCTGAGGGTATAGGTCAATTAACCCTGGCAGTGGCTGTTAGATCGCTGTTCTCCGATAGGCTCTGGCTGCCTCGGAAGTCTGTGCACTCTACCCATAGGCCCCATAGTAGTTCCTTTTTGGGATTACCTTATAGGATTCTAAATATGACCCCATGCAATCGGTTAAACCAGAAAAAGGAACAACAATGGAGACTATAGGTATCATGCCAAAACACACCTAGGCCTAGTCCAAAGCTCACCCTCCTCCCACCAGGCCCAAAAAGCCTGAAGCCCCGAATCCTAGGGCCCTAGAGCCCTCAACGTCCCAGGTGGCCTCCGGAGGATCGAGGGTTTCCAGATAGCTGCGCATCTCCTAGCATGCAGGGCTCTCTTGAAGGGTGCAGTCTCTATCTCGCTCTCCTTTTGGCCCTTTGGGGTTTTCTCTCCTCTCCAACACAAACAAAATGTCTTTACAAAAGTCGGTCATGTCAAGAAGAGGTGAGACATCTTGCCAGCATCTTGAAGCAGGTTTCTGTTCTTCAGTCAGCGGAATAATTAAATTCTTCGGGTGAGGGGGGTGGCTGTTCATTGCGATGAATACACATGTCAGTACGTACACACACACATATATATATATATGTATATGTACACACACACATATATATATATATATGTGTGTGTGTGTATATGTATACATATATTTATATGTGTGTGTATGTGTATGTATGTGTATATGTATATAACATGTGTATATATAGTATATACATATAATGAATATTATAGACGTATACGTGTAAACCCCGACCCTTCAGACTTACAGATCACAGACGCTTACATACCTGGGCTGGCATCTCTCAATGTGGGTAGTTGTCTAAATTATGGTCCCTTTTGGGGTACCCTAAATAATAGGTGCCGTATTATAATAAGGACCCAAAAAGGGACCCTAATTTTGACAGCCACCCATGTGCTTCTCCTCGGAGACTCCACTATCCCAGCTCGGGACTTGATCCCCAACCCCACAAGCCCACCAACACTGGATTGCCTCGGCCGAAGGAGCTCTGACAAGGGACTCTAGGTTTCCCTACACCCTAAGCCTTTGTCTTCTTTGTTAATAATTTAGGGTTTAAGGGTTTAAGGGTTTAGGGGTTTAGGGGTTTAGGGTTTAGAGTTTAGGGGGTGTAGGGTTTAGGGTGTAGGGTGTAGGGTTTAGGGTGTAGGGTTTACGGTCTAGGGTTTAGGGCATAGGGATCCAGTCCGAACACTGAAGGGCCATTGGTTGGCATTCTGAACCCTTTTTTCACCTGGACTTGGGAAAAAAGTTTCGAGGCATCCCAGGGCTGCTGTCCTCCTGACCCTCCGGAAACGCCGCAGCGAAACCATGGTACTATAGGGCTAACCCTAAGGCTCCATGTGCCTACATAGTATATACTCAGGCCTTAAAGATAGTATATACTTAAGCCTTAAAGTAGTCTCTGTTGAGCTTTGCCACTTTTTGGCCAATGAAGTTGCGGGCCTAGCGTCGAGGGCTAAGGAGGTTTAGGCTTCAGCGCCTACGGTAGAGGGGTTTAATATAGGGACCTTAATCATTAGAATAGGGTTTTGGCGTATATTCTACTTTCAACAAAATAATAAGGAACCCCAGAATACTATAGGTAATTCTTAGGGTCCCTATATTCGGGCTCAAGGGATTAGGGGTCGAAGGTCTAGGGTTTTCGGGTTTGTGGGGCGTAGGGCTTGGGGAAAAGGGCGCTTCCGGGTTTGGCGGGGCTTCGGGGGTCTTGCGAGGAGATTCGGACTTTTCTGACGCAGGAACTCTCGGGGTTTGTGAAATCTGCATGTGGGCTCCTAAACCCTAAACCCTGAACCCTAAACCCTAAACCCTGAGCCTAAACCCTAAACCTAAACCCTAAACCCTCAAACAAAACCGAAGCCCTAATCCCTAAAACCCTGACCCCTTTTGGATTTTTGGGTAGGGCTCACGGCCATTGGGGCTTGAAGCTTTAGGCTTCTGCTGGGTTTCGGGTTCAGGGTTTAGGGATTAGGGTTTAGGGATTAGGGTTTAGAGTTTAGGGGTCAAGAAAGAACGTGACAAGGGCCTGTGTCGCTTTTTTTCATGAAAGGGCTGCGAGACGGTTGGGCTGAGTGCATGTCACCCAAAATTGTTGGAAGATCCGATTGTGACATTACTTGTACGTTAGATTTTGTCATAATATATTGTATTATAAAGTGTTGCTTTTTACTGTGTTACAGTATTGCATTGTAGCGCAATATGCTATACTACGTTGTATTATTATACTCTCATATACTGTTCCACTTTATTTCATGCTGTAATATGTCATATAAAAATGTTTTATCTAATCTAGTCTTTGTGTTTTGTGTACTACAGTTTCTTGTGTTATATTTGCTACCACCTATGCTTCCAGGAAAGGACGGAGCTGCTTGGACCTTTTCTTTGTGAGGGTTCGGAAGGTTGTTGGGATGCTGAAGGTTCGGTTTTTGTTTTGCTGAAGGCCCCTTTCCGTCCAGCAGTCCACCGTTAGGAAGCCCTTTGTGGGCAGTCGGGGTTTAGGGTTTAGGGGCTTTAGGGGCTTTAGGGCTTTTAGGGCTTTTAGGGCTTTTAGGGCTTTTAGGGCTTTTAGGGCTTTTGGGGTTTAGGGTTTTCCAAGGGGTGTTGGGCTTTAGGGCTTTTAGGGCCTTTAAGGGCCCAGGGTTCGGGGGGGAAGGTTGCGGGATGCCGAAGCCCTGAGAAAAGGGAACTTCGGGGCTGCGTCTACTATAGTCAGTGGTAGGCTTCCCCTGTAAGGGTTTAGGGTTTAGGTGTAGAACACTGCTACAAATCCTTGGGAAGATAGCCGGTTTAGGATACATGTAGCAGGTTTACGTCTCCTGCGACTCTTGCGTGGGATTCTGTCAGGATCTAGGGGCGATCGCTGCCTTGAAGCTAGTAGTGTTTCGGGCTGGGGCTAGGGGTGAGATTGAGGCCTTTCATTGCAATTCTTGTGTAGCCTCGGTTTTTAGGGCCTTTAGGGGTTGAGGGTAGGGATGCACAAGACAAAATCTTTTGGCTCCGGAATCATTTGCCTAAGATCTGCAGTATATGGGAATGAAATTCGTGAGCTAGGTTGCTAGGCTTAACGGTTCGGGTGCTCAAGATGCTGGTGGGAAAGCTGGTTTGCTAGTATGGGACTGGATACTGTAGGTGTTGTGTTAGGTAGGGGTTTCATGCACTGACTGGGCGAAAGCATGGTTCTTCGGGAGACTTCAGCTAGTGGCAACTTGTCTTGTCCGGAACGACAGAAGCTTTCGAAACAGATTTTTTGCCAAGTCGAAGCTCAACCAAAGTGTAACACACAAGCTCCCATGAAAATAAAGATATAACCTGGTTAGGTCATGATATCAGTCTTGACTCACTCATCATCAAGCAAGCCGTAGCATTTTTCCACATCTGCCCCTCAGCTCGTACAAGCAAAGCGCGGCCGCAGTGGCCACATTCAGCGAGGCTCCACCTGATGTAGGTTTAGGGTTTAGGGTTTAGGGTAAGTGCGCCACGTGTACACACAGGAAGTAGCTCTGAATTTGGTCTTCAGCATCACAGACAACAGGCAGCTCCGCCTCCCTTGTTTTTAGGAGGGTTGGAAGCATCATTAGCAGTTTTGGTGGCATGATGCCGAAACCATCACCCACATGTTATGCAAAAAGAATGATAGCAAAGTCCTGCAATCTAAGACTGCTGCGAACTTGCGGCACCGAAATTCCGGTGTCGCAAAGCGCCAGAGCCTTCCGACTCATGGAATCGATTTCGAAGGAAGAACTTGGTTAGGGCTTCCGGATGTCTGCCTTGGAATTTTAGATCAAGGGTTGCAGGGCTTAGGGTTTTGGGCATATAGAAACTTTAAATGTTAGAAAATGAATAAACAAATAAATGTAAATATATATATATATATAATATAATTTAATATATATATATATATATATAATATATGTGAACGCTATAAATGTAATGAGAGACCCCGAACTAGTACTGGTAATTCTTTAGGCCGACAGTCTACTTCGGATTGGCCGTGTAGGCTACCCGAGATTCGTGCGGGCGTGGTACAGCGTTCTCGAGCTTGGGATTTCGGTCCACGGTTCTGGGATCAAGCCACAGGAACGATAGCCTATGATGCGGTGACCCGAGGGGTGGGATGGATGCGCCGGATGAAAACCGATAGAACGGAGAAAGAAAAGAGAGAGAGAGGGAGGGGAACAGGAACGCAAAACAACAAGAGGAATCGATGCCAACACCCATGCACCCAAAAAACTTGAGAAGGCATGCAGACGCCCTAAACCCTAGATCCTAAACGCTGAACCCCCAATTCCTGAAACCCTGAACACCTCCCAACCCCCAAACTTCAAACCAAAAAAGCCCTGATAGATCCACCCTAAACCCTAAACCCTAAACCCTAAACCCTAGATCCGTGCAGAGAGGATCCCATCTCGGAGCCTCGGAGCTAACTCCTTGGTCTTCGGCTCCCAAGACCTCCCCGGATCGCCGGGGATTGTTGCCGGGCGCTCATAGGGTTCTTTAAGGGTTTAGGGTTTAGGGTTTAGGTTTAGGGTTTAGGGTTTAGGGTTTAGGGTGCTCGGCTTTTATAGGGTTCTATACGCGTTTAGGGTTTTTAAGGTGCTGGGCTCTTTCAGGGTTGCATGGGGGTTCCCCAAGGGCTCTTCGGGAGTTCTGTAAGGTTCCTAGAACGGTTCTATGATGGTTCTATTGCTTAAAGTTTCTGGGCTTGGTCTTCAGGAAGCAACCCTAAACCCTAACCCCTAAATCCTAAACCTAAACCCTAAAACCTAAACAGGAGCTGGCCTTCAACGGGCTTGGCTGAGCAGTCCGCCCTTTCTCGCTGGAAGTGGTGACAGCTACCATGGGCCCAAATGGGGATTTCCGAAAATAGGGGACCCTAATATAGTACCCCAAATAATAGGATCCCTATTATAAGGACCCCAAAATAAGGTACCCCTAATTTTCTGAAACTCCTAAATGGGTTTAGGGTTTGGGGGCCCAGAGGGCCCAACATGCAAACCGTGGAGGCTTAAACTCCGCAGCCTAGCAATCTGCAGGGATGCGACCCCAATACATGCTTTGGGGCTCGTAATGGTTACGGTATATGAATATGCCATGGAACGATGGAGGGGAGTGTTGCTCCTGCTGCGTTTTGATGTCCACCCTATCGCACACCCATGGCTGTAGGAGAACCCTTCTGGTAACAATTATAGGAACCCGTGGACAGAACCCTGAAGGGGCACCCAAATCATGGAGTCGCCTGCATTAGACCGTTTGATCTCCCTCATGTTGCTTCGTAAGCTCAGGGTAGGGCCTGGTTTGGGTGAAGGGTTTAATGTAGGAGTCAATGTAGGAGCCTTAGTAATTAGAATAGGGTTTTGGGGCCCTTTTATACTGTAATTATAATCAGGCACTCCCCAAATAGTATAGGCTGGTAATTCTTTAGGCCCCTACATTAGGATGGCTCAGGGTTTGGGTTTAGGGTTTCAAAGAAAAACGCACCCAGAGATCCAACCGGAAAACTCTATAGGGAAAGAATTGGCAGTAAAGACTCCCCGCAAGGAGCAAAAGGAATTCCGAGACATCCCTCAAAGAATGGCCACACAATCCTGCAACACACTGGTCCAAACCCTCTGAAGCCTTCTACAAACCCAAAAAAACTCCACTATAACACTCTTCAGGGCCCTTCAACCCTGATTTCCCGCAGGAGGAGGATGATCGCGTATGAACTGCGCTGTGGCGCACGCAAAGCGTCAAGAGCCGAAGGGATGTCTGCATTGATCCACATTCGAATTCGATCCGTGACGCCCTCACAATGGGTCTACCAGCGGGCGGGAGAGAGCTCCTGGAATGCCCCTAAAACCCATAGAAACCCTAAAGCGATTCGCCAAAACCCTAAAGCTTAAGTCCCAAACTCCTAACTCCTGAACACTAAAGACTATTCGCTTAGACCCCAAACACTGTGGCCTATGTCCTCAACCACCTCAACCCTAAACTAAACCCTTTTCGCCTAAACCCGAAAGCCTACTTCCTAAAAGCCCCTAACCACTAAACCCTAAACCCTTTTCGCCTAAACCCGAAACCCTACGTCCCAAAACCCCGTCACCCTAAACCCTAAACACAAAACCTACACCCTAAATCCTAAACCCTAAACCCTGAACAGAAACTGGGCTAAGCTCCTCGCCAAGGCCCAGTCCTCTGAGAGCTTCTGACCTCACAAGCTCTCCAGGGATGCGGAATAAGGATACTATGAGGGTTTGGGGTTTAGGGTTTAGGGTTTAGGGTTTGGGGTTTGGGGTTTGGGGTTTAGGGTCCTGCAGCTGCAAGTCAGGAGCCTGCCTTGTGCAGGCTTACACTAAGTCAAAACATCCAAGCTGCATCACGTGTCACGGGTTTAGGGTTTAGGGTTTAGAGTTTAGGGTTTAGGGTCTAGGTTTCTTTATGGGGGGTTGCTGAGGGTTTAGGGTCTAGGCTTTAGGATTAAGGTTACAGTATGGGTTGCCATAATTAGCGTCACGATATGGGCTACTAGCTCTAATATAATGAGGAATACTATACTAGAAGAGTTCCGAGAAGAGCTACTGTGATAAGGGCTACGCGAAGAGTCATGCACCGTACGGTTCACGATGGGGGTTACTGAGGATCTAGGATGCTTTGTTTGCCTTGCGCCTTGCTAGGACCTTTGACAAGGTCCCGATGCAGGGAAACTGACTGGACATAGGTTCGTGCAGACTCTTCGTAACCGGACTTACTATGCCCTTTGAAACAGCACCCTCAACCCTAAGCCCTAAAACCTATCTGCAGAATCACTCGGCAGAGGACTGGGAAAGATCGGTGCAGGGCGGGTGTTGGGTTGAGGAGTGTAGGATAGAGTATAATATAGTATAATGTAGTATGATATAGTATAATATAGTACAATATAGTAGAATCTAGTATGGTATAGTATAGTAGAATAATATAGTATAATGTAGTAAGGCCTCCTTCCACTGCTGCGGGCCGGTCGAAAAAGTCCTCTGCAGCGATGATGCGGAGGCCTCTGCAGGGTTTTTGCTTTGGGGGGCTTTTGGAGTATCCCCTAAGGATAATGAGGATAGTGGTGTTTAGGGTTTTGGCCCTGGGCATAATAAGGAAAGTGGTGTTTAGGGTTTTGGGCTTGGAGAGTTTAGGCAGTGTTCAGTGGAAACTAGACCCCATGGAACCTCCACCCTAAACCCTAAATTTGCTACTGGACTCAAGTTTAGATCTAAACTGCGAACCCTTTTCTTGTGAGCAGGGACTGCAATGCACTAAAACCCCTAAACCCTGAGCCACCTTCAAAGGGAGAGCCCTTATATGCCCTTCTACAGAACCCTTAGAAAGAGTCCTGGGGTTCGAGCTCTTGGGCAGCGGGCAGATGCCGGGTTGAGGGTTTAGGGTTTAGGGGTTTAGGGGTTTAGGGTTTAGGGGTTTAGGATTTAGGGGTTTAGGATTTAGGGTTTTAGGGGTTTAGGTTTGAGGGGTTTAGGGATTTAGGGTTTAGGGGTTTAGGGGTTTAGGGGTTTAGGATTTCGGGTTTAGGGCTTAAGGTTTTAGGGCTTATAGACTATAGAGTTTAGGGAACCCAAGAACCCTACATACCCCCTTCCCATAAATCCCCGACAACCGCAAGCCGAAAACCCTCAACCCTCAATTTTCACCGGAACCTCTTAAAGGAACCCCTAGACTAGCTACTTTGCCACCCCCTTAAACCCCAAACCCTAAACCCTAAACCCTTTTTGCAGCAGGCTTCTCTCGCCCGGAACTGCAAAGCCTAAACCCTAAACCCTAAACCCTTTTTGCAGCAGGCTTCTCTCGCCCGGAACTGCATGCAAAGCCTAAAAACCCTAAACACTAAACCCTAAACCCTTTTTGCAGCAGGCTTCTCTCGCCCGGAACTGCAAACCCTAAACCCTTTTCAGCATGGGCTTGGATTGTGTGCCAGCAAACCCTGAACCCTAAACCCTAAACCCTAGACCTCTCTCTCATCGCCCCCTGAGGCCTTGCTGCTTCAGAGCGCGCAGGGCCTCCGGGGCCTGGGGTTTGAGGGATTTCGGTTTCGGTTTATGGGCTTAAAATAATATCGGGTGTATGACGGTTTTGAAGGATTTCGGTTTTGGATTAAAGTTTCTGGCCGTTTTTGTCGGGTTTATAATTTTGCTTTCTAGGGTTTAGGGTTTGAAGGTTTGAGGGGTTGAGGGTCGCGCGGGGATTGGGGAATTGTTAGGAGCTTCGGAAGATAGGAGGTTAAAAGGGTTGAGGACGGAAGGCGCATACGTACTTGCGAAAGCCTTCGAAATGCTGTACACCCGAAACCCATAAAAGCCCCGAACCACGGCCTTATGCTCCTCTGACAGGCTGGGATTCCCATTGGAACAACTCCGAATCCCTACAACCTTGAAGCACACTAAACCTTAAAACCCTTTTTCAGCACGGACTGAGGTGCCGGCCATAAAATCCTAAACCCTAAACCCTAAACCTACACCAATCCTACACCCCTAAGGCTTCAGCCCGAAAACTAGGCTTCAGGGCATTCTAAGCCCTAAGCCCTCTTGCGCTGCGTCTTTCTAGCCAGAACCTGAAACAGCCTTCAAGCACTGCGCGGCACCTGTCGGAGATGGGGGCCGAAACAGTTGGAGTAGGGTTTACGGTTTAGGGTTTAGGGCTTAGGGGCCGAAACAGTTGGAGTAAGGTTTTGGGGCATATCCTAGTACAAATACATATGTGTTTTGAGAGGGAGAAAGAAAGCGAGAAAAGCGAGAGAGTGACCAGTATAGCGTAGAGAAGCTATTTAAGAAGACTGAAATACTATTCCTTCTTTTCCAAAATGTCCGACCTCTGTGTTACGAATGTTGCAAGCTTTCGGTTGCAAGGCTCTGCAGACGAGTAGCTCGAGTTAGGGTTTAGGGGCAAAAGTAAATGGACTGGGAAGGACCACAAAGCCTAAACCATACTAGAGTAGCAGAGTCGTTTGGACCCGATTAGCAGCACGCTTGCGAGAACTTGCACGTGTTCAAGCGTCCTGGTGTTGAGCTACACGCATAAATCAACATCTGCTCATTATGCTGCGGCACAACCACCAATGAAGACCGTTCAGTTCGCACAAAACAGAAGCTGAGGTCCGGGACGCTGTCCGTCCGGTGGAAATTGGCAAAGTACCTTGAGGCAGACTCTGGATTCATGCGACTGCGGCGAGGGTATCAGACCTAACATGGACTGCGGGAACAATTAGTTTGGTTTTCGGCAGACGCCTCTGTGATCCTCTGTATTTGTCCATCCATGCACCCATCCATCCTGCTTTAGTTCTGGAATAGCCAACTACATGTATATTTCAACGGTACATTTACTTGGCGTACTTCTGAACCCCTCCTAAAAGTTAAACTTTTAGCATAGATATTATAGTTCATATAGAAACCCAAAAAGTTAAAGTCTAAAGAGCCAACCAAAAGAACGCTAAGTTTATACACGCGCACACATACGTATGGCCATGCAACAACAAGTGTACACATGTCAATGTTGACATGTGTATATATATATATATACAGTAGTACGCCCAAACACGCACAACACGTTTGTACATATACACACACATGGCATGTGTGCTTGTGTGCCTACCTACAACTACACATGTGCACAACAAATCTGTAAAGTTTTCATTCGTGCATACATATATATATAGATATATATATGTACACATGTGCACAGAGATATATGCACAACATCGTTCGGCTAATGCGAGCGGGTGCTCTGTGGCTGTGTGAGAAAAAATGTGTACACACACAAATATTTATATATGATCCCGGTTCGGCCGGCCCCCCCCCCCTCCCC
>CAJNDV010006069.1:32838-44261 GCA_905221635.1 Symbiodinium sp. CCMP2456 | reverse complement strand
TGTTCTACGTTATACGTTCCCTTTAAATTTATTTCACGTCTTTTTCAAATTTATTTCAAGTTTTTTTCATGTTTATTTCATGTTTATTTCAAATTTATTTCAAGTTGTTTTCAGGTTGTGTTTCACGCGTTTTTTACACGTTTTGTTCACGCTTATTTTACGTTCTTTTTACGTTGCTTTTCACGTTTTTTAGGGTCGATGACTTTTAGTTCACGTTTATTTTCATTTTATAGATGCAGAAACCACACCAGCACTAGCTTGTCTCGCCGACATAACCCTAAACCCTAAGCCCTACAACCAACAATCCTTTTTTGAACCCAGACTCTGCCAATCAGCACGTCCAGATTATTGTCTGGGAATTAGCGCCGCCAAACTCAAACCTAAATCAAAACCAACAACCCTAAACCCTAAGCCCCTAAACCCTAAACCCTAAACCCTAAACCCTAAACCCTAAACCCCTAAGCCCCTAAACCCTAAAACCCTAAACCGTAACTTCTCCCAGTTGCGCAGAATTCGAGTGGAAGAGCTCCTGGAACGCCTCAGCGACCCCTGACGGCCGGAGGACGGATTTAGGGCTTTGTTGGTTTAGGGTTTAGGGTTTAGGGTTTAGGGTTTAGGGTTTAGGGTTTAGGGTTTTTTTCGGGCCTTCCGAAGTGTGTCCAAAGAATTTGGTCCACGATGCTTCTTCCAATGTCGGCGAAAAGTTTAGTCAAAAATTTAGGTCTCTGAAAGCTTTAGCGGTGCGGGGCTAAATTAGTGTTATCAAGGTGGCTTTCTAGAGCTCTATTTGTGGGAGTGTGGGCTAAGTAGGAGTAGGAACGGGCGCATGGCTCAGCAGTTCCCTGAAGCAAACTGCGAGAGCTTTCCAAACCCAGCCGCGCATCGAATCAAGTGGATCCTAGTTTCCTGGAGTAGGAAGCCCAGGAATGCAATCAGTTTTGATTCTAAGATTCTAAGGCTTACTGTTACCTTATCTAAGGTAAGGATCCCTCTACGTAGAACTGGGCTCGCCTCCAGCTTGTGAAACTTTCATAAAAGGTGTTGGGTCTCATTTGCTTACACGATGTGTGGGGTTTGGCTTCTGGTAACGACTTGAGGATGTGCTCGAAGAAGTCAGCTTCCTCTCGAGACCCCAAAACCCTACACACAGGCTGCTTCCCCGCAGATCCAAGCTCACAAACCGAGAAGAAGTGTACCTAAACCCTAAACCCTAAACCCGAAACCCTAAACCCAAATAAACCCTAGCGTAGACCCCCGGAATCCTAAGGCCCGTCACCCCAAAGCATGGCCCCCAGAGCTTCCCCAACGGCCTCGCAGCTTCAGCCTGCGGGACTTGGGAAGCAGTACAGGGCTTTTTCCCTCACAGTTTAGGGTCTGGGGTTTAGGGTTTAGGGTTTAGGGTTTAGGGTTCAGGGTTTAGGGTCTAGGGTTTAGGGTTTAGGGTTAGTGGAGCCTTAAGAATTGGGTACTCTAAGTTGCGGTTTCCTTTAGGGTCCTTTTTAGAAGGGTGCCGTACTTTTTTGGGGACCTGATTGATAAAGGACCCTCATCAATCATGTAGGCGCCGTAGTAAAGGTCTTGGGGTATGCTGTACTATAAATAGCAAGGAACCCCCGAAGATAGCATAGCTTTGGCCCCGATAAAAGAGGGGACCCCTCTAAGGGAGCCGGTGAGGGTTCCTCGAATGGGATCCACAACGGTTCCAGAAGGGTTTAGGGTTTAGGGTTTTAGGGTTTAGGGTTTAGGGTTACGGTTTAGGGTTTAGGGTTTCTAGACAGGTTTTAGGGTTCCGGCTAGGGTGTTCCTTTCAACCGGTTACTGTAAGGGTTCTACAAAGGCTTGGGGTTCAGGCTTAGGCGTTCCTTTAAAGGGGTTACTGTAGGGGTTCTATAAGGGCTTAGCGTCCTAAAGAAGGAATAGACTGAGTTTGGGGTATGTTCTGGCATGTTTTTGACAAGGGACACTGATGAATAGCGACACCAACATTTCCTAGAGGACTTTAGGGCTGGGGGGGGGTGTAGGGCTTTCTCGCAACTCGGACTGCACCAGACGAGCTCTTTTTGTCCAACTACGCCAGAATTGAATACCGAGATGGCAATCACCGCGACACCACAAGGTAAGAAAGCACATAAGGCAGTACGAGAGTATAGCTGCAAAGACGGATGATTGCCAAGCTTCGGTGCTATGACCAAAAATGGGCCATTGGAATATGTGGCTGCTACTAGAACTGAGATCAGTGAAAAGGGACCCAACATACGAAGGCGCCACTTTCGCACGTTCCACAGGATGATGTTGAAACTACGTGAACTGTAGAAAACTAGGCGACGGTCATCAGAACAGTGAAGTTCCGTACTGGTGAAACTTTGATGGGAGCACGCAGGTCTTCAATGACTGATAGGCCTCAAAGACCTCGCTCAAGCAAAAGTTATAGGGGTACAGGATTAAGACTAGTTCCAGATCATGTTGAAGACTGCAACGAGCCACGGCATGCAAAAACTCGGTACAGCTAAGCACACAACTCAATATGGACCCTAAACCAACCCACCCACCCAACCACCCAACCAACCAACCTAGAGCCGAAATCCCGAAAATCCAAGCCCCCAAAAACCTAAAGAGTCTAAACCCCAAAACAGGAACCCAGAGCTCTGCGCGAGGACCAAATCAATTCACGCAGAGAATCTCCCGCGGCTTGGCCGTCGGGGAAGAAAAAGTCTGGGCCAAAGACCGCATCAACATCGTGTAGTATAGGGGCGTGGTAGTTGGAATAGGGTTTGGGTGCATAATCATAATGTAGTACAATCACTACAAAGAACCCGCAGGAATAGCATCGTCTTAAAATATGCATAATAGCTAGAATATTAACAGCAAAAATAGTCTAAGATAGTAATAAAACAGCCAGAATAGCTATGATTTTTGCAATGGCTATGATACTTCGGGTGCATGGTTGACGGCTGCCGAGGGCCTCCGAAAATCCTTTAACCATCTGAGCTCCTTCAGAGCGATTGGATTTGGCGGACATGGCCGTCTCGGGGATTGGACTCCGTGATTGCTGCGTCTTCGGCAGTCCCGGCTGCGGCTGTTTTCTTGGTGCTTATCGGAGGTTGAAGCCCCACGCAATTGAAGAGGAGGATGGCCATGGGAAGGCAAAGGGCGACAAAGAGCAGCATGGCGGTGTGCATACCTCTCCACACTGAGTCACGAGGGACGAAGTGGTTGTGGAAGATCATGCACGCGAACTCCAACTGCACTGCAGCCACGAAGAAGGCCACTACGCACAGCAGGATGAGGATGTTGACTGCCCAATCACACCACAGGCTGGAACGCTTCGCCCGCAAGCAGTATGCAAGTCTGAAAGTCATGAGCAAGATGGACGGTGCCACACACAGCCACCATGCAAAGCCCCTCGCAAGCTCCTTGGTGACCTCCGTCGCAAGATGCCCCGGCTCGTCATACTTCCGCCACTCCGCTGATGCTGTGTCCATGTAAGACCAGGCGACGGGTATGAGAGCTGCAAGGCAGTGCCTATAGTTGAAGAACTCGGCGGACAGCTCGTGCATGAGGGTTTCAGAAACCTCCGAACGCACTCGCTGCTCGAATCTTTCTGCACTACCGAACCACAACTTGAGGCAATGGAGGACCACTTTCCGGTCGCAAGCCATGGGCTCTCCGTCCGCAGAGACATGGCCTCGCTGGCAACACATGCAGTGGGTGCCCTGCAACGAAAAGTGTTCCAACTCCGACTTTAGGTCGCTCAGGCCGCGGAAATACCGCCGGTAGGTAGGCAGCCACATTCGGATAAAACCCAACGGCCAAAATCACCGCCTGCGTGACCCACAGCAGAGCTTCATTACGCTCTGGAATGCTGGCCACAGCAAGGGTGAAGCAACAAAGAGCCAGGGTCAGGAGCATGTAGCAGGGTCGTCTTGGCACCCTCCGGGCGGCTGTAGAGGTAGGCCGAGAGTTCGTAGATGCACCAGAGTCGATGCGTGTAAGTCGGGTCCCAAAGAACGAGCATCGAGTCCGAGCACTTCAGGAAAGCCCCCATACTGAAAATCCCGGCGGCCTTGCGCGTTGGATCAATCTGGTCGATGCAAAGCACGTCCAAGAAGATGTGCTGACGAGGCTGCCAAAAGAGATTCGTCAGGCAGTAGAGGCCGAGGCCCACAGAAGACGCCCAATAGCTTCGAGGGTATTCGTAGCTCTCCCAGTAGCTCATACCAGGAAGCACCTTCAAGCCGTAGAGTACGGAAGCCAGAACAGCCCCGAGTGTCGCAACGTAGGTGGCCGGAACTGAGTTGTACACCCAGAGAGCCGTCATGACCTTGCGCCAGTGGCTTCCATGCCAGCTGTGGCTCCAGAAAGAGCTTATCCTGGCGACTTTAAAACTCCGGTGGTAGGAATCTTGCCCCCCGCCGCGGAGGGCCGTACCGCATCGGCGTAGGGCTTGATGGGCCGGCGTGGCCCGAACGATGTCAGGCGATGTAGGCAGCAGTTGAGAGATGCGCTCGGCGAGGAATTCCTCCAGCTGCGGCTGCTCGTCACTCTCCGTGTCCTCCACACTCTGCTCGTCAGTCTCCAGGTCCATTGCGGCAAAGTTCACGGGTTAAAACTGAAGGTGAGCTGAAACCAAAGCACAGGAACTGTCTTCCACGACAGCTATGTCACCATGAATCTGCACGCAAACAAACAGAGCGCATAGGTACAACACTTCTCGTTAACGTGGCTGTCGTAATCACAGGCATTGGCACAGACACTGGCGTAAAGAGTTTAAGCAGACGCCGCCTAAAACCTAAACCCTAAACCCTTAAACCCCGTCATCGTGGCAAGTTTTGTCAAGTGCGGCCCAGGCACCACCGCAGAACCCGCACAAATCGCAGGAACCGGAGCGCTCTCAACGTCCGCGACCAGGCGATGAGATCCTAGGCACAAGGCTTCTGGTGCGTTCCCGGGTTTGGGGTTTTTGGGTTTGCGCCTTCGGGGGTTTAGGGTTTAGGGGTTTAGGGGTTTGGGTTTTGGGTTGGAGTTTTGTCAGGGCCTCATAAGATGTCTAGCGCGGCTTGGGGGAGGGTTTCGGGTCCAGGGTTGGGCACAGGCCTCGGGGGATCGGAGAGACAGGGTACATGGTCCTTTTCATAGTACTACCAGAACGCTGTGGTGGTCGACATCGTCGTCGCAGTCGTCGTTGGACTGGCAGTCGCAGTCGTAGTAATCGTAGCTGTAGTAGCCGTCGTCGTGGCAATTGTAGCAAAACCGGCAGACAAGAAGCCGTAGCAGAAGCACTAGCAAAGAGAAGGAGGAAGAGGAGTAAAGATAGCAGCTGTTGGACGAGAAGGCCCAGGCAAAAGAGGAGGAGGAGGAGGACCGTGAGGAGCCTTCAAAGGGTCCTATTTGCTCATGCTTGAACGCTCAATGCATTGAGCCACACAAGCCCCAATGCCCAATGCCTGGATCGACGGAACCAACTTCCAAGTCGGGCCTGGACAACTACGATCTCTGAAGCCTTGCTCCATGCGTTAGCCCAGCCACCGTCTGGGTTTCGTCGGTTTCGTTCCTCGGCTGCGGTGCAGAGGGTCGGGTTTAAGGTGCTGGACTCCTAGATCTACTGGGGTCTCGTTTGCCTGTGGTACTCAAGCAGCTTTCACTGCTTAGTGCCGGAGCCTTACTAATTACGATAGGGTGTTGGGCTCCTGTATAGTTTAACCATAATAACGAACCCTTCAAGAAATAACATAGGTAAATATTTAGGCCCTATATTACACAGTAGTGGCTGCAGCCGCCTGTCCATGTCATTGCCAGCTGCTCAATCCGACTCGGGCTCCTCACCTGCCTTACACTTGCTTCCGGTGTGCGTGATGGTCGAAGGTAGGTGGGTTTCTTCTGCTTGGTGCAGGTGTCCATTTGTAGTTACTTACCTACTTTTTATTCCTTGTAAGTGTGCACGTATAAATATATATATATATATATATGTGTGTGTGTGTGTGCACTTGCATCATCTACCTACCTATGCATGTGTATATATATACACATATATATATATATATACATATATATATATATATATATATGTGTGTGTGTGTGTGTATGTATATACACATATATACATATATATATATATATGTGTGTGTGTGTGTGCGCATCTGTATATATATATGTATAAAAACATATACATAAGCGTGAAGCCGCACTGCTCTCAAATGAAAGAGCCAAGGGGCCTAACCTTTACACCTTTACACATCGCCTCACCTCCACCATCCAAACACCCTATGCCCTTCAACCCTGACCTCTTAGCCCCTGAGAAACCCCTGAACTCTACAGTCTACAGCAAAGTCGCAAGCCCTGGCCCCTGAACCCTGAGCCCTAAACTCTAAGTCCTAAGAGACCCATCGCAAGAGCTTATCCGAAGCTCATGTCCAGCGCGATGAACAGCCATCCGATGGCAACCAAGACGAGGTCGAACCTTCGGAACAAACAGAAAAAGCTCTCTCATCCTCTGACTTCAGTGACAGGGGGGTTAATGTAGGGGCCTAAATAACTACCAATACTGTTTTGGGGGGGCTCCTTTATTGTAATTGTAGTATGATATACCACAAAACCCTATTCTCATTATTAAGGCCCCTATAGTAAGTGTTTTTTTTTAAGGCTTAGCGGCTCAGGCTTTCGGAGCTTAGAGTTTCAGGGTTTGGGGCTCAGGAGTTTCAGTTTTAGTTAAGGGCTTGCCATCGCAGGGATCGGTGCTTACTATTGCTACTCGTGCTGCTTGTGAGGGTTTAGGTGTTTCAGCACTCACTCTCGGACCTGGGTTTAGGGTTTAGGATTGTTGAGACTTACGACTTGTACAGCCACATGGTTTAAAAACGGTGTGTCTGTGGCGGCAGCATTGTAGCCTCGAGGTTGAAGGATTGTCTAGTTGTGAATAGGGCATCAATAGGGACCGGGCAGGGACGGGCTCCACGGCGAGTCCCAATGATGAGAACCCTGGGCTTGAGGAGTCGGCAAAGCAAAGTGTCTGGGGCAAGGATTCGCAAAGGCTTCTGTGTAAGTAAAAACATAGAAAATGTAAGTTAGAAACCAGCAAAATGCGTCTGCAAAAGGGTTGGGTAAGGATTATGAAGTAGTTCGTCTCCTAGACACACTTGTTGATATTGTGAACTCAATAAAGCCCCGAAACCCGAAACCGTAGACTCTAGACCCTAAACTCCTAAACTCTAAACCCTTCGCCCTGAACTCCGAAACTCTACCACGCCGCCGTTCAATGCCTTGAAAGACCTTCATAAAACACCCCACGCACCTGAAAACAACCTTCAGTGCCCACCAAAACCGCTACACAACCCAAGAAAAAACACGTGAAAAGAATCTAAACCCTAAACCCTAAACCCTAAACCCTGAAGGAAAAGCTGAAACCCGGCTGTCTGCAGCGAAGAAAGCAGTCCCCAGGTCTTCGCGTAGTGCCAGAAAGCCTTCTTCGAATCCAGCCTCGCCCCGGGCGCGGTGGGCCCTAAACCCTAAACCCTGAACCGTACTTTAGTATGGGTTTAGGGTTTAGGGTTTAGGGTTTAGGGTTTAGGGTTCAGGGACCCTAAACCCTAAACCCTAAACCTTGAAGAAGCCCTGAGCGATGCTTGGGGGCGACCTCCGAGGAACTCTTTGAAGCGTTCGCTGCGCAGGCTCTAAAATTGGGAGGGGCATATGTATCGATATAGATAGATAGATAGATAGATAGATAGATAGATAGATACATAGGTAGATCGATCGATCGATCGATCGAAGGATCGATCGATGGATGGATGGATGGATGGATCGATGGATGGATAGATAGATAGATAGATAGATAGACAGATAGACAGACAGATAGACAGAGACAGAAAGACAGACAGACAGATAGATAAGTATACATACATACATACATACATACATACATACATACATACATACATACATACATATGTATGTCTAAGTTATATTATTTTGTGGTTCATAATTTGGGGTTCAGTGTCCCGGCCCATGTAGGCTCTAAGATTGTCGAACCTAGCAAAGAGGATGTGGGTTGCGGGCTCTTGGGTGTAGCGGTTTAGGTTCCCGGTTCCAGGGTTGCCTGCCTGCTAGGGTTTAGGGTTTAGGGCTTAGGGTTTGGGGTTTTGAGCTTAGGGTTTAGGGTTTAGGGTTTTGAGTTTAGGGTTTAGGGCTTAGGGCTTAGGGTTTAGGGTATTTGGTTTAGGGTTTAGCTTTTAAGGTCTTGGGTTTTGGGTTCAAGGCTTAGGGTTCAGGGTTTAGGGTCTGGCCAGTGCAGTCTGTGCCTAATCCGAGGTAAGGTATATAGTCTTCCACCACAATCACCCGTAAGCTTAATGTAGGAACCTGATTAAGAAACCCTGGCCCTATAACCCCGACAGATTAGGGTTCAAATGGGTGGTTGTCAAAATCATGGTCCCTTTTTGGGTCCTTATTATAATACGGCACCTATTTTTCAGGGTACTCCAAAAGGGGCCATAATTCTTGACAACTACCCATAGAGAGAACCCCAATAAAGACCCAAGGTTTCTTAGTCAGGTTCCCCCCTAAACCCTAAACCCTAAACCCTAAACCCTAAACCCTAAACCCTAAACCCTAAACCCTAAACCCTACATTAGCTGAATCTCTGAAGCTGGAACTCTGAGCCCTAAAGCCCCAAAGCTGCGCAGACCAGCGGCACTAGGGTGCCCTTGTCATAGAAGCCTGTCGAAGAACCTTAGGATTAGGGTTTAGAAATAGGGTTTAGGGTTTAGGGTTTAGTGTTTAGGGTTTAGGGTTTAGGGTCACCTGGACATGGTCGGTAAATGCCCGTGTCTCTCGCGTTGCCACTGTTCGTACCCGTTTCTGCGGGCCTACGAAAGGCAGAGGGTTTTAAGTTTAGAGCTTTCTTGGGTTTTGAGAATAATGTAGCTTGACCGCATGCGAGGAACCCAGACTCGAATCATGAATCCAGAAAGCATGGACCCTAAACCTTGAACCCCAAGCCCCTAGACCTTAAGCGCTAAGGCCCTTTGAACGCCTGGAACTAGAACCCTAAACAAACCAAACGCCCAACCCCGTTTTGCATCAAGATGCCCTAAAACCCTGAACAATCAACCCTGAAGCGTACGCCTGAAACCCCAAAAACCCCAAAAACCTAAACCCTGAGCCTTAAATCCTGAACTCCTACAACCCTTGGAGTCTTTTGGGACTGAATGTCTATGCCTGCCCGGCTCCGCCTCTTCAGATTGTGTGGAGCTCGCACATGTAAGGCTTGGGGTTTAGGGTTTGGGCTCCAGGTATAGTTATAATGTAGGAACCTGATTAAGAACCCTGGCCCTTTTGCCCCAAATACATTAGGGTTCATATTAAGAACCCTAATAACGACCCAGGGTTTCAATATTACACCCTAAACGCTAAACCCTGGCCCTAAGCCCAGAGGGCTTCGGGTTGCATAGGATGCAGAGCTGAAAATTTGTCGGGTGCAAGGTCTGAAGCTTAGGACTCAGGGTTTGATAGTCATGTGTGCTAAACCCTGAACTCTACACTGTTGCTGGGCCTCCGGCCGTGTGGGCTGTTGGGGGCTGGGCTGGGGATTCTGGCTTTTTGGGCTTTGGGCTCGGAGGGTTTAGGGTTTAGGGTTTAGGGTTTAGGGTTTAGGGTTTAGGGTTTAGGGTAAACAGCAGTAACGATGGTTCATGATATACAAAAACCTGATTTGAGAGTGGATCACAGAAGACGAAACCCCAGACCCCAGACGAAAAATACCTCGTCGTTCAGGTCTATTCAACACCCCTACAACCGCATTAACAGCAAACCCCAAAACCCTCAACCCTCTCAGTACCCCTGACAAGGAAACGTACGACTCATGTCGGATTCAAGGAACCGGGGCCGGAACCCTAAAACCCGAAGCCCAAGGCCGATAAGACGGAGGGTTCAAGGGTTTACTGTCGGGCTTAGGGTTTTAGAATCCGGCCTTGGGGGGCTTTAGGTTCCGAATTGAGGCGTCCCGGCAATCAGGAATGGTCGAGACACTTTAGTCACTTTTCTCCAAAACGCAAACTTGTTTTCCCAAGCTTTCAGCCCTAAACATCCTCTAAACTCTCAACCCCAAACCTGCGACCCTGAACCCTAAACCCCTGAAGTTCTTACGCAACCCTATCGAGCCCCGCACCCCCTTAACCCTACCCTCAACCCTCCTGAAACCACGGAAGCTCCGGCCCATGAATTGCTGCTTTGAGTGGCTCACGAAAAGATCCCCACTCCAGAAAAGCCTGGGTTGCTTCAGGGTTTAGGTTTTCTTTTTTTGAAGGCCCTTTTCCGTCCAGCAATCCACCGTAAAAGGGTTTAGGGTTTGGGGCCTAGGGGTTAAGGTCAAAAGGATTACTTTTTTGGAGGCTTCGGGAAGTGTCGAGTTCAGGGCTCATGCTGTACTGGCGTTGTGGCTGAAGCAGGGGTTAGTTAGGGTTCAGGCTTTTCGGACCTAAGGGAGTAGTTTGAGATTGCAGGCATTTGGGGTAGGTTTCAAAGTAGCGGGTTCCACATGCCGGGATCGGGGCTCAGGCTACAGCTCCCCGAACCCGAGGCATGGAGTAAGAGTCACTGCTAGACCAACTTACCCTAGCTGGGACCTTTGGCTCTTGGGCTCTAAGTTCGGAGCTTCGGGGCTGTCTATTTTTGCGCGAGATCGTTGAGCGCATATCCGTATACATGCATACATGCGTACATGCACACCCACACCTCCTACCCACCCACCTACCCACCTACCCACCTACCCACCTACACACCTACCTACCTGCCCACCTGCCTGCCTTGCCTACCTGCCCTACCCGTGCCCGCATACCTCTCTACCTACCTGCTTGCCTGCCTACGTACCTACGTACCCTCGCACATACAGGCAGACATAAATGCGTACATACTTATGTACATACCTACCTTATCACTTGTCTACCTCAGTACATACAGACAGACAGACATGTATCGTGCATACCTACATATAGAAATACATAAATATGTGCACATGTGTGAGTACATACGAGTACGGCATGTATGTGCGAACCTCTGCAGCCACAATACACAATACACGAGAGCGCAATTCCTGCTGGTTCGCTTGCGCCCAGTTGCGTCGAACTTTCGATATGGTTCATATGTCAGGTGACGCCTAATACACAAATATATCTACATGAGCTTTAGGTGCACTTACAGAGAGACAGAGAGAGAGAGAGAGAAAGAGACATATATACATAACTGCATATAGAGCCTGCATGTATGTGTACATATGTATATGCATAGATCATCATGGCATTGGGTCCAGAGTAAGGCTTCCTTTTGGTGGGCCGCTGGGTCATCCACTCCAGGACTTTCAAGGGCACGTTCTCCGGAGGATCAAACCTGGGAGTGAGACTGCAGATGGCCTTGGGCTTAGGGTTTAGGGT
>CAJNDV010006069.1:14311-29053 GCA_905221635.1 Symbiodinium sp. CCMP2456 | reverse complement strand
TGTATGTATATATACATATATACTTTTTGTGTCTCTAGCTGCCCGTGTGTGTGTGTTCAACTTTATTTATGTCCGTTCTTTTGTATAGCAACTGAATCACTTAATTGTCCATTTCTTCCAGTTCACTACTCTAACTCGAACATTTGTGTGTTGATGTAGTGGTCGCCCGACCACTCCCACTCTGCTACTACTACTACTACTACTACTACTACTTCTTCTACTACTACTTCTACTAGTACCACTACTACTACTACTACCACCACCACCCCTCCTCCTCCTCCTGCTCATCCTCCTCCTCTTCCTAGTAGCAGCAGAAACAAAAACAACCTTGCAGCCGCAAAAACTCAACAACAACAATAACAATAACAAAAAGACTCCTCCTGCTCCTCCATTCATCGCTCCTCTTCGTCCTGGTCTCACTCCCCTTTTCCTGGCCATGGCCGTGGTAGCCGTGGGAGCAGCGGCGAACTCGCAGCAGATTAAATCCCACATTGTGAGCCCGCAATTCCCGTGCCCTCAGCCCGTGAACCCTAAGCCCAAACCCCAGGCTTCTGTCGCCCGAAGCCCCGAGCCCCAAACCCGAAACCCTAAACCCCTAAACCTTAAACCCTCAATCCGAAACCCGCAACCCCTAAACCCTAAACCCTCAACCCTCGACCCACAACCCCTTAAAGCCTAAACCCTCAGCGCCTGAAGATTTCATGAGGCTGCAAGCCCTCGGCCAGGTCATCACTCTCTGTGCTACCTGCAGAACGGGATTTCGGATTACCCAGACCTTCCAAAAATCCCTTCAGTAAGGAATAAACCTTAAATCACATTGGGGATTGGGGATCCTATGAAAATTTACGGAATATTCCTTAACTACGGGATGTTGGAAGGTCTGGGTACGGCTTAGGGCTCAGAGCTTTTATTGGGGCTTAGGGCTAGAGTTTGGGGATTTGAGGCTGTTGGAGCTTGAGGCGACGGGTGTGTGAGTTTAGGCTTGAAAAGCGTTGGGAAGAAGCATCTAAGGGTTTAGGGTTTAGGGTTTAGGATTTAGGGAAGCATCTAAACGAGTTGCTGTAGACTTAACCTTTCTTGCTTTGGGGTCTACGGCAGTTCCGCATTCGGGACATGGGGGCTTCCACCACATTACAGCAAACTATGCACACTACGGAAGTTACGGAACCAGGCAGTACCGAGTATAAGGAACCATGTTCGGAACAGCATCCCGCATAAACGCGGCTTGGTGCATCTATGTGTCTATGTATGTACATCTACACTCTTACATATACAGTATGCTACATATATATATATATACAGATAGCCTTATTAGTTTGTGAATGAAATTGTAATAGCTTTAATATGTATATTTATATCTGCACAGAACAGTAGACTTGGAACCCTGTGAAACCTCGATAAGAGCCCCATAACTATCCTATGTCCTATGTCTGATAGCCGTATAAGAGTGTCAAAGGCCAAAACATTCAAGCGCAGACAAGCTCAAGGCCCTGGCAGGCCTGCCCGACTCAACAACTTCTGCTGGCTTTCCTTGACGCGCTGTCTTATGGTACGGCTGCCACGCAAAGCCTGCCAAGTAGAGCTCAGACTTCCGGGTTGGGAGTCAAGGTTGGACAACTAACTTCGGTTCCGTCTAGGGGTTTCATGACTTCCGACGAGCTACAGATACTGTCGGATCGACGTTGGTGAAACACTGGGTTTTAGCATGCAATGCTTATAGGCTTATTGAAGCAGTGTGTATCTTTTTGTAATACCAAACACACATACCCGCACAAATATGTGTGTATATACATAAATAGACTATGTAACTGTAAATGTGTATATATATATATATATGCGTACATACATATTTACACACTTACATTTACATCTACATCTGCATTGTATCTAGATGAACCTCTTTGCGCACATACAAAACATCTTCAGCTAAATTTACATAAATATATAAATCATCAACTGTACCTATGCATGTACATGTAGTACATATACATAGACATATTACACACTGCACATCTAAGTTTACATCTATTTGTAAATACATATACATGTACATGCACATGTACGCTTGCATATAGAATAGCGCATGCAGATACATGTACATGTACGCACACATGTACCTAAACATACAATATACGGGGGTTGTAGGTATTGCTTGCACATGTAGCGGTGCAGCATATACATGTACATACACATAGACATTTCGACAACCGTGTACATATACACATACATATGCGCACAGAGACGCGTTACCTAGATACAGACACTAACATAGACATAGAGACATGCATGCACCCAGAATTAACCCAGACACATACATTTTCATGTACACATGTGCTTGTATGTCTAAGTGGCTAAGGTATAAAGCAACACATGTATTAGATAGTTCATGTAATGGTTTGCTCTTTGCTTATTGTATCGATGTAGTTATTCATGGAGGTATGCATCTCTTCAGTTATTTATGAAACATCTTCTGAGTTGACTAGTCATCTTTTGCGGCTTTGCTTCCGTTGTTGACTAAGGTCTTCGAATTGATTCTACCCTCAACCCTAGACTCTAGACCCCAGGATCTTATGGGCGCTGCGGAGCCTCGCAGCTTGCGACCCTTTCCTCTGCAGGAATGTCCGGCACGTGCGCAAGTCCCCTTGGGAGGACTCTCGGGGTGGTCCGGCTGCAAAATTGCGAAGCTGTTGGATAAGCCTTTAAGGTGAAGGTGTAGGATGTGTAGGATTGAGGACTAGGCCGGCTAGGCTTTTCACATCATAGTTGAGGACTGCGCAGCATTTTTGTTATGAGTTTGAGGGATTGGTCTTTGGAGCCTGAGCAAGGCAGACTTGAGGCTTCAACATTTGGGGTTCAGGATTTCGGGGCGTCTCTGGTCTGACATGAGGCCAATGTAGTCCCAACAGCTACTGCAAGATTGGCATGTGTGCTGCGCATTTCCAGATACCATTGCACATGCCTTCTTGGCGAAAATCCAGACTACGCGTTTGCCAGCAAAAGTGACAGAGATCAATGTACTGGCTCTGTTGCGGAAAATCAATGCACCGATTCCCACCCTGCGCATGTTTCTATTCTTCAATGATTCTCAACTCCACACGTGCACCCCTTTGCCCGTCCCCTCGGCAGTGATTTTCCCATTCACTCCGCTTTCCGGTAGTCTCTCGTTGGTTTGAGATCTTTGTTGCATTCGCTTCAATCGCTTTTCCCCCAACACGGCAATGTCCCTGTCGTCTTCGCACCTTGAGGTTTCTGCAGTCCCCCAATCACATGTGCCGATTGACCCTCAAGAAGCAGTGAATTCACCTCTTGGCATTCTTGTATGGGCAACCTCACTCAACTCAGAACCCAAACCCCCTTCCAGAAGAGTATCTATCATACATATATACATAGGCATATATATATATATATATAAAAATACATACAGATATAGTAATATGTATATATGCTCACCCCCCTAGGATCCACGCTTGCAGGCTTCATATCATCTCATGCTTACTTACGCACACGTGTACACTAGTCATAAGTACACCACGCACCGTAAATATCGTTAACATCGATGTTTATCCTCGGATGCATACAACCGTGCTGCTACGCATCTGGTTTCGATACATCGAGAAATCTGCAGCCGAATTTCGGCCAACAAAAATGGGGGTTTCCGAAAACAGGGGACCCTAATCTAGTACCCTAAATAGTAGGATCCTTATTATAAGGACCCCAAAATAAGGTACCCCTTATTTTCGGAAACTCCCAAATAACACCTTATGTATTCGGAAAGCCGAAACTCGATGTCGGAAGGTATTGCACGTCACTTGTTGTGGTATTCAAAAACCTCGTGTTGTTTTTGCCTTTCTCGGTTGTGAACCTACTCTACTACACCGCGGGCTCCTTCTGATTCTCCTTATTTAAATCCTCATGTTTTGGAAGTATGATATACAGTATTCTGTAAGGTATTCTCTGAAACGTATTTTAAAGGATATTCTATGGGGTATACTCAAGGTACACGAAAGCTATATTACATAGGCGGTCTTCTGTAAGGTATTCTACTACAGGGTATTCCGTTTTTATACGGCATTCTATAAGGTAGTCTAGAGGGTACTCCATAAGGTATTGTGCAAAAGGAATTCTGTAGCTTTTATTTAAGAGGGCATTCTATAGCTAGGGTATTATATATGAAAATCTCTAAGGTACAAAGCGGAGGAATTATAAGGTAGTTGCCAGGCTTTTCTTCTTGTTTCCTGATTTTCTTCATAGGAATCCCATAACCAAAAGCTAAATTCAACTGGGGACTTCTCAGATCTCGGGCTCCGAATCGATTAGAGAAAATTCTAAAGGGTATCCTATAAGGTGTTGTGTAGGTATTCTATATGGCAGACATAAGGTATACAGAATGTATCATAAATAAGCGGTCTTATATAAGGTATTCTACAGGGTATACCAGCTGGTATTCTAAGGTGTATGTAGGTGTGGTAGATCGGGAGATTTGTATAAAGTATTCTATAAGGTGGTCGATAGGAAATTCTAGAGATGATTCCACAAGGTATCGTGAAAGGTAGTCTATAGGGTGTGTATAGGAGAATCTTATAAGATATCTTGTTCTCAGTATGTACCCCTTACTAGATAAGTTTCGATTTGTTCAAGGAGTTCCTAGATCCTCTAAAGATTCCGGACTTTCTTCATACAAACCCCTTACCCAGTAAACTACATTTGGGTGGTTGTCAAAATTATGGTCCCTTTTGGGGTCCCTAATATAATACGGCACCTAATATTTAGGGTACCCAAAAAAGGACCCTAATTTTGACAACCACCCGTTTGAACTGGGGAACTCAGACCGTGGGCTCCTCCCGATCTTTACTACATAAACGCTTTTCTGTAAAATATTCTTTGGCGTCTTTTGAGGTATTCTATAACGTATAGATATAGAATAACAGTCGTATTTGAACTTCTTTAAGGTTGGTAGGAAAGGTATTTTTTAAGGCATTCTGCAGGCCATTTTCCTTTGCATAGAAACCCCTTGTTCAACAAGCTATATACAAGATCTTAGGCTCCTCCTGATTTTTCCTATATAAATCCTTGTCTATAGGGTCTCTTTGCTTGGGGCGTACAAATCTGGAAATCTGGAATCTGGAAACTTACGTGCTGAAGAAGGCCGGAAATCAGGAAATCCGGACTTTGGAAACCTGCAGACGTAGATCTTAGGGGGGGCGAGCATATACGTACATATATATGTATATGTACCTATAATGCACCTACGCATGTTAACTACACTTCGGATGTCCACGGCACATCCGAGCCATCAGCTCCTCCTGCGACCGGCTGGAGCCCTGCGGCGCCAAAGCGAGGCCGGGAGACCTGGATGGCCCGCTGTAGGGTTTAGGCTGGAGGGTGTAAGGATTAGGGTTTAGGATTCCTGTAGGTTTAAGGCTTAGGCTCTAGGGGCAAAAAGTTTCTTAAATAATGTTTACCACAAGGGGGGTTACTACAGGGGCTTCTATATGGGTTACCAAACGGCTACGGTAGCGGCTACTACAGGGGTAACTGATCCTTTACTGTAAGGGTTTACTATAATCAGGTTTCGACACTCACTCACGAACATAACAGGCGAAGCGTTAATGCTTAGTTAGTTGGGGGGGTGAAACCCTTTCTCGAGTTTGGTCCTCAGTAGTAGTGAAAGGAACCTTGTTCAGGTTGTCAGACTACCGGCCCATCTACATGGTAGGCTGAATGGCGAGATTCCTACGTACCTTCGCGCTCCTTGGTGTGAGACTCGCGTGTGGTTCACCGAGGGCGGATTTCGAGAGAGTATCAATCATAGAGACCAACAATCATACCGTAGGGGATAAGTATGCCGGGCAGCAAAACCCCTTACCACGGAGCTGTCGAAACCTTACTCAGTCTGGGCACCCCCTCCCGGCCCCACCTAACCCCTAACACCCGCCACCCGGCTGTGCGTTGTACTTTGCCTTGAGTCCCCTTCCAACCCAACATTTGGGAGGTTGTATACGAGAGCAGCGAGAAGTGCACTACGATTCTTATTGTAGCGTCTATGGGCTAATGCAATAAAGGTGCCACCTTTCGCGTGGGATTATTGCTCGCAGCCTCAACATGAAAACGAATACTGACATAAACAAACATTCCGAAGCAAATGCATTCATTCATCCAAGACCTGACTAGTGGAGAGGAGCCCTTCTCGCGGACAGCCCAGTCAAACCATGACCAACGGGCCCACGGGCCCGCCTCGGGCCCATGGGTAGGCGTGCATGTTTTTGGCATGCATATGTATAGGCTCACGGGCCCGCCCGCCGAAAAGACCATGGTCCACCTACGTTCAAAATTACCCGGTCCCCTAAGCCCTCAAGCTTCTAATCTGTAAAACCTCAAAGCCCTAAACTCCTACAACCCTGAAACCCTAAACCCTGAAAACCCTGAAACCCAGAAAGGTCCAAGGAGCATCCGATGCAGCAGCTCGTCTGTCGAAGGGCCCGACCGCAGCAATGCAGACAGTCCTGGAGACGCCGGCGGCCTGGGATGCACAAAAAGTTATTTTACAAAGTTCCTTGAATTGTTAGAAGAGCTGTTTCAAGGGAGCCTTCCAAGGGCTCTCCAGTGTTGAGGATTTTGCTTTGCAAGGTACACAGTAGAACCCAGAAAATGGAACATAGCGATAACTAGCGTTCTGCGAGTTTTGAAAGCTTTAAATGATAATTCAAGCTGCTGGATGCTGGGTTATGTTAAAAATTACCATCACGAAGACGGGTGGTAAAAACTCATCCAGTCTTTTCTTACAGAAGGAGCCTAGATCTCGAACCCTTGAGCCTCAGAAGTTCCATAGCTGATGCAAGGCCACTCATCCCCAACCTGCGAACCCCATCATGCAATGACTTTGAGAACGGCCTAAACTGTGGCTTGGGTCTTGGGGCTTGGGGGTTTACGTGGGGACATGCGTAGGCTCCCACCGACCGAAGAGGTAACCTAAGAACATACAAGGATAGCACAATGTGCCCTGAACCCTCAGCCGGAAACTGTAACCCGTTTTCACGGTTAGAGACTTTCGGAGCTTGTTGGAACAGGGCGCGGCATGGCCACCCCGGATTGCACCCGGGATTTAGACCTCAACTGGTGGCGGTGGGGGACCTGTTCATCGCCTAGTGACACTTCTCCTTGTACCGCTCCTGCTAAACCGCTTCTCCACCTCCTGCTGCTGCCGCTGCTGCAACTGCGACACAACGATGAACAAAAAACTACGACCACTGCTACTAGTAACTTCTCTACTCCGGCTACTAGTGCTACGTACTACTGCTACGACTGCTGCCACTGCTACTACTGCTACTACTGCTACTCCTACTTCTACTCCTACTCCTACTACTCCTACTCCTACTCCTGCTCCTGCTCTTACTCCCACTCCTACTCCTACTCCTACTCCTACTCCTACTCCTGCTCCTGCTCCTGCTCCTGCTCCTGCTCCTACTCCTACTCCTACTCCTACTCCTACTCCTACTCCTCCTACTACTCACTACTCATACTACTCCTACTACTCCTACTCCTACTACTGCTTCTTCTCCTCCTCCTGCTGCTGCTAAGCCGACCACGACGACGACGACAACCAATACTTCTACTGTTACCGGTAACTACGACGACGGAGACTACTACTACGCCTCCTGCTCAAGCTACTACTGCTACTGCTACTGCTACAAATAGTGGTACTGCTACCACTACTGCTGCTACTGCTGCTCCTGCTGCTGCTGCCACTCTACTACTACGACTACGACGACGACGACGACGACGACGACAACGACTACTACTGTTGCCACTGCAATTACCTATACAACAACCTCCTTCTGCTGCTACTACCACGACGACGAGTATTTTGCCACGACGACTGCTACCACCACCACCACCACCACCATCACCACCGCGAGATTTGCTGCTGCTGCTGCGATTTGTCTAGTTGTATTTGCGGTGCTAGCCTGACCAATATTGCCACAGTTACCTTTCGAAAAGCTGGCTACGGTTGCTCGCCCTGCTGCTGCTGGTGCTGTTAAATTCTACTTTTCACCTGCGATGGTTGTTTAAAAAAATTGGCTTCTGCTTGTTCTATTACTGTGGCTTTCTATTTCTAGGAGCACTATTTAACCGCAAAAGACTGCCTACTGCAATGCTACAACTATCGCGACTTCTACTATGCCTAATACTTGCCTTTCTGCGCATGCAAAGTCAAGAAGCACGTTGTTCGATAGCCTGCGCTCTACGCCAAGGGACCTGCAGGAGACGTTGAAGGGCCCATGAGCACGGGGTCATCTGATGAGAGTTCCCCTTTTCAGGGGAAGACTAATTGGACCCATGACCAATAGGGTTAATCAAAGACCGAATTAAAATAGGGTTTCGGGTTATATAGTTATAATAAGGACCAATCAGGGGTTTACACTGACATTAAGTTCTGGGGTAGGGCTTCTAGCCTTCGGTGCTATGGCTTCACCTTTGGATGCTACATGCTCCGCGCGCTTCGAGCAAGGTTGAGACGTCCCGACTTGAGGGCTTAGGGCTTCAAGTTCGAGGTGTGGTTTGGGGCGAAGGTTTAGATTGAGGGCATGGGATCAGGGCGGCTAGGGCTTTCGAGTGCTTTGGCTTCGCATGCCAAGGCTTACATCGTGGGCCTCAAGACTAGCCCTAAACCCTAAACCCTGTAATATCTCTGAATGGATCTCTCGCCGAAATTCAAGTTCCCTACCCGAAATCTCATGAATCTTTCCGAATCAAAGCTCAACCCTCGGCACCCTGATCCTGAAAGCCTCAATCCTAAACATCCCTAAAGCTTAAACCCTGAACATCCCTAATCCCAAATCCCTACACCCTAAACCCTAAAACCTAAGCCCTGAACCCTTAAACCCCTGCACACCATCCCACAGGCCCTGCTTAAAGAAGAGATCAAGTGTGGAACGCTTGAAGGGCTTGCAGTTCACGGCGTGGGGCTTGGGGTTAAGACCTTGAAGTTCAGGGTGTTGGGTTGAGGTTTTGACATAGGGTTTAGGGTTTAGGGTTTTTTTCCCTCTCGCATGGCAGAGAACGAAGCTCACAGGCGAGGTTCAATGGGAGGTGAAGTGTTTGTGCAATCCTTCTCTGGTTTAGGGTTTATGGTGTGGTTTCGGATTACAAAAAACACTGCGAGGGCAAATCTGTTACTATCTATTCCAACCCCCTTCTTGCCAACAAGCTGGCTGAGTAGTTCGGGTCAGACTTATGTAAGCCACCCTTCTTGCCACGAGAGTGTTAGAAGCAAGGGGCCCCAATCTAGACCCCTAGATAATATATCGGATTCCAACAGGTGACCCCTGCCCGTGCTTTTCATCACTGAGACAGGAGTGGAGGAATCTTCGGGAATGAGTCAAAATGCCCAACAGAACCGGACTCAAAACACAAAGTGCAAGGCCTGCACCTTAAACTCGAAGAAACAAGGCCCAGTTATGTAGGCGTTAAACGCGGAAGGCCTCGTACCAGACATGTCATTTTCGTAGCACTCCTGACAGAAATCGGGCTCGCAGATTCCGGGCCTTGGGTTTAAGGATGCGGGCTTCAGTGTTTCGGGCCTATCCCTAAACCCTAAACCCTAAACCCTAAACCGTATGCTTTTGCAACCCTAAACCCGAAACTCCAACACCCCATGTCCCTAACCGGCATCCGATCGCAAAACCGCACCAAGTGCTGAAACTCAACGCCTCGACGGCCCACCCGAACCCCATCCCAGAGCTCCGAAGCACTAACCCGAAAAGACAGGCACTCCAGACACTTAAAGCCAAAGCCTCGAAGTTCTTGAAGCCAGACCGGAAACAAGCTTACAACCCTGAACCGTGAATTCTGAACCCTGAAAGCCTCAAGCCCCCAAAAAGCCAAGACGTGGCGACGACCGAAGCCCCGCCTAACCGCGGTGGGACATCAGAACAAGACCCTAAACTCTAGACCCGAAAGCCCAATAGCAACCCTAAACCTACTCGTCAGCGGCTCCCCCAACTTCCGGTGAAGCTCCCAGAAGGTTTCGCCCGAATGAGCCTGGGCATTAACGGTTTACGCATTGGGGCTTTTGGCACTCGACCTCGACGCTTTAGGGTTTAAGGGCTTCGGGCTAGGGTTTAGGGGTTTCGGGCTTAGACTCTCGCAACTCGGGCAATGCAGGCGAGGAGGGTTCGGTGTAATTACTTACCCAGCAAGCCCTAAGCCACAAACCCTCAATCACCCCACCTCAACACCAAACTTCGAAAGCCCAACCCCAAAAGCTATGGAATGCCTTTAGACCCTTGAACCCTCCATCCCACCACCCTACAAAATTTCCCCCCCTACAACCCCTAAAACCCTACAAAAAACTCCCACTCCCTAAACCAGACCCTTCTTTGTCTTAGGGTTCAGGTACGGTTTAGGGTTTAGGCTTTAGGGCTCAAACCCCGCTTCAAATTTCATATCAACGGGGCCTGAGTATTTAGAAGAGTGTGCTGGGGCATATTTTAATACTCAGATAACGATACTCAGGACCCGAAGGAGTAGCGTTGGTAAAGATTTAGGTTTCTGCAGGCCGCAGAACTCGACCCCTTATCGGATCTGCAGATGTCCAGGCTTTGGGTTTAGGCTTGGAGGCTTCGTGGGCTGAGGGTCCGAGGGCTCGTTGGTAATAGTAACCGTAATACTAACATGGAAAGTAGCTTTATTAACAATAGCAGTAAAAGTTGTAGTAGTCGTAGTAGTAGTAGTAGTAGTAGCAGCAGCAGCAGCAGGAGTAGTAGTAGTAGTAGTAGTAGTAGTAGTGGCAGCGATAGTTTGCTAGTCGCTGGGAGCTTCCCTGAGCAAATCAAAATAAAGAACTCCTTCATGCGCACGACTGCTTGAACGACCCGCATGGCCTACGCCATCCAGCCGCAACGCCTCAACCAAGACCGTAAGCCAGAAACAACCTCAATAAACATTAGGGTTTAGGGTTTAGGCTTTAGGGTTTAGGCTTTTTTGGGTTTAGGCTTTAGGGTTTAGGGTTGAAGGTTTAGGGTTTAGGGTTTAGGGTTTAGGGATGAGACTCACACCTTACATCCCCAAACCCTGACCCTAAACTAAACCCCTGACCCTGAACCTTAAAACTGCCGCAAACCTCAAGTGCCTTGAATAATCCGCGAAACCCCACACCCATAATTTACTGCATCCCTAGATCTCAACAGCCTGTCAAGCCAGGAAGCCATCATTGGACCAGTCTAGCGCCCTTTTGAAAATTAAAAGTGGGAGCCAGAAGGCTGCAGAACGTTGGAGTAGGGCTTCGACGCTCACATTTGGACAGAATAGGCATCACTATTCCTGCAGCGTGACTACATCGAACGTCGTCGTAATCATTCACGAGCATCACATCATCACAGTATATCACCGACACTCGTAAGCAACATCGTCATCAACATCCCAGCCTGCACATTCACACGAATATGGCAAACATTGCCACAGCCGCGAGCGCAACCATCACCACCAAACATCAACATCTTATTCGTCAGCATTCTATAACGGATGTCAGACAACAGCACCATCATCGCAGCCACCGTCATCGCAATCAAGAGTCCATCTTCGCCATCAATGACCATTTTCGCCATCAACACCATCCTGAATATCGAGATCATGGCCATTGCACTCAGCACTGTCGCCACCAACACCGAACCCATCACCATAACAATCGTCATGACGCACAACCGGCAGCATTGCCAACACAGTCTCTACCAGCTAATGCTGCATGACTTGCTCTCGACTTTGACTTTGACTGATAGTATCAGGTGAACGGCATGCTGAGACCTACTGTTCTTCGCACAAGTGCCAAGAACTACAGAATTCCATGCCATGCCCGAACCGGCAAAGGCTCTTGACATCCACCAGCCCACGGAATCCGACAAGCCCCGATCCTGTCTGGAAGCTTCAGAAAAGGCTACCCACCCAGCCCTAAGGCTTGATACGTAGTAACGTAGCAGTCAAAAGGATTGCTTTAAAAAGACAAGAAGCCCCAAAACCCCAAACCACTAACCCTAAGCATTGCACGCTAAAAACCCTTAACCCCAAACCCTAAACCCCAATGCCAGACTATAAATTTATGAAATGCCAGCTTCAGCCCTCAAACCGACTCCCGAGGCACCATCCAACGCGCATCGTCAGCCGGCCATGAGACAGACGTTGAGGTTTCGGTCTTTTTGGAGGGGGTAATAGGGATTCCTTCAAGGTATCGTGAGGGGGATCTATAAGTGGTTTAGGTTTGGGGTTTTTTGTTTAGGGTTTAGGGTTTAGGAGTTTAGGGCTTGCATTAGGGATTTACGATTTAGGGTTTGGGTATGCGGTTCGAGGTTTAGGGTTGGTTTGGGGGTGTGGGGTTTAAGCTTTAGGGTTTAGGGCCAGTTTAGGGTGCGGGGCTTGAGGATTAAACAACTAGATTTGGGATCAGGCTTCACAGCTACAGTTTTCGATTTAGGAAAATAGGGTTTTAGGTTTGAGGGCAACGAGGGTTCAGGGCTTGAAAGGTTTAGGTTTTTCGGGCCCATACATATCCTCCGCACCGTCCTGGCTGCATGGCTGCTGGGTTTGCAGACCAGAACGGATCTGAAGCAACATGTGAATGCCAAGCAACCAAAAAATTAGTCCGAAACCCTAGTCAGGTGATGGTTGTGTTTGGAGATAATGTTGCGATTATGGCTGCCATGACTATCACTGGAGTTTTCTTACCGGCAATTTCATTTTTGTGGTTGCTGTTGTTACTACTATTACTATTACGATGAAAATGACTATGACAATGACTAGGACTCGGACTAGGACTTTTACTACCCCATTCCCATTAATCATTATCATTACGATTACGGTTACTATTTTTATTACCATAACTATTACTGGTACTATTGCTGTTACCATTGCTTTTACTGTTAGCTTTTGCTGTTGTTGTTACTATTTCTATTGCTATTCCTAGCACTATGGCAATTACTCTTAATATTGCTGTTGCTATTTTAATTACCAGTACTATTGCACTATTTCTATTGCTACTACTATTACTGTGACTATGACTAGGACTAGGACTAGGACTAGGACTAGGACTGGGACTGTTACTGTCACCATTACTATTACCACTCCGATTGCTATTGCGATTACTTCTTGGCGATTACAGTACGATTACGATTATTATTTCTAATCCTCTTACTATTGCTGTGACTATCACTATCGCTATTACTGTTACTGTTACTATTACTGTACTACTACTACTACTACTACTACTACTACAACTACTACTACTACTACTACTACTGCTACTACTACTACTATTGCTATTGCTATTGAGATTACAAATATGACTACTATTTCTATTACTATTCGTATTGCTAAGCCGGCCCGGCCACCCTGAGGAAACCACGTTCTTACGGGCACAACCCCTTTGACAAAGCACCGTGACCTGAATTCTGAAGGGTATACAGTGAAACAATTTGCACGACTTGTGGTGGCAGCTAGCACGGCTAAGGGATTAGGACGGATCACGAACGTTTAGAGTTCAACTGCGGGCATGTGTGGCTGTGAGATCGTGCGAGTACAACACTAATTAGAAGCGAAACGAAGCCTGCCTCATCATTGAACGAAAGAACATGAAACATCCACTGGCTACACAACTTGCAGCATTAACCAACAAATCCACCCCTGCATCAGCATGTGTCAATTGGAACAGCAACGACAACAACAGCAGTGGAAAGCAGTGTCAGTGGCGCAAGAGCTGTACCTCCTTCACAGCAGGCTTTTTGAACCCCAACCTGTCACAATGATGGCTTTGGTGCTCCAATACCGTACGAACACAACTGCCCTTCGCCCCTCCTCCTACCACAACCGCCTGCCACTGTTGCTACAGTCACCCCTCCTCTGCCTTCGACAACGCGGACGGCGGTGGCCCTAGAAAGATGACAGAAGACCCTGGCCTACAAGCGCGGTTTAGGGTTTAGGGTTTAGGGGTTAGGGTTTAGGGTTTAGGGTTTAGGGTTTAGATGGTTTATGGTCATACAAGACCGGGCGGAGCGCAGCAGCTGATCGCAGCCCGTTTTTCGCGTGCGTGCCAAAGCAGCAAAGACTAATCGGTCAGCTATTCAGAGCTCGCGGAAGCAGAAAGGGGCTTCTAGACTGCCCCAGGCCCCGAACCCGGGTTCCTTTAGAGACTTGCGTTCAGAACCTCTCCAGGATGGCAGGTAGTAGCCGGCACCGCCAGACCAAGCGGTGAAAAGCGGCCCGGGTGTTTCGGACTCCGGGTTTAGGGCCCCAGCTAATTATCCACGACACGCTGCCAAAGTGAGGCGACAAAATCGCTGCATCCGAGGGTTGCGCACGGATTGACATCAACCTTCTGACTCCCATGCTATATGGGCTGTCATCAGAACAACTCGATAAGCTTGCTTTTTGTTGTAGTCGGGGAGGGGAGGGCGGCGGGGGGTGGGGCGGGGTTCTATTATGTTGCTTATCCGGGACTCTAACGGTAACTAGATGATATCTCTCCGATTACACATAACTTCGTCTTTTACATGGCACCTGCTCAACTCTCACTGTCCTCAAACTAGTGTGGAGAACTCTGGGTGCGGCAGCTTGGATGGGTTTAGGATTCGGAGGCTTGGGTTCAGAGCTTCACGGTTTAGTGTTCGAGCTTTGCTCCGTAAGACTTAGAGCCCTAAAAACTTTTTAGACTTCTTCATGCCGTCTTTCTGCCCTTTTTTCACAAGGGACTCTGCT